>JZLH01S0058774.1:0-10546 GCA_001188425.1 Eucidaris tribuloides | reverse complement strand
AATTCCAATGGTATCCATTACATTCATTTTCCCAACACGTATACACAAAGAACATGTCATTACTTAATAATATATTCACTAATAACTTAAATCAGATTTCTTCAGGGGTCTTAATAGCAGATATTAGCGATCACTTGTCAATTTCAGCTATTGTTATAAGAATGTACATCTAATATGAAGAAACTTTCAGAAACGGTGATCTGTGTAAGCAAATACTTATAAAATTCATTAATGAAATTACGTCAAAAATCTCTTGCCGCAGAATTAACTGACGATCCGAATCACAGTCGTATAATTGATTTTCTACACCAGTTTCTGACTTGTTATAATGATTGTTTTCCTACTAGATGTCAAGATTCGTAAAAACAGTCTAAAGACAAGCCGTGGTTTACTAAGGAATTAAGCAAAATGTGCAATAAAAATTGCTGCTTTATAACAACAATATTTGAAAAACCCTCCGAATATGAACAGTGTATATAAACAGTATAGAATATGGTCAATAACAAAGAAGAGAGCCCAAAACACGTGTATTTAAAACAAAGATTGATGGTGCTAAAGTGTGACATCGAAACTACATGGACATTTTAAAAGAAATACTAGGCACAGACAAGCGGAATAGAATACAATTCTGCAATATGATTAGATAATGATTTAAATTCAATAGATAAATATAGAATGTCACAATTTTTTAGATGATATTTTGTAATATGGCTGGTAACTTAAGGGAAAATTGCAGATATCGCAATGTCATTAATGCCGTTAATTACAAGACATATCTGAAGAAAAGAAAAAGTCTGCATTTTTTGTACCAGTTACATCAAAAGAAATTATTGAAATAGTATCGTAACCAAAGAGTCACTCAAGTCCCGGTTTTGATGGATTGACATTATTAATCCTGGATTATTAAAGAAGTCCGGCCGTGTTATCATATTCATTTGCCAGCTCCCACTTTTGCTAAAATTTTCAATCATCTTATTAGAAAACGTTTATTTCCTGACATAAATGAAAAGTAGCTAAAGTATTCCACTGTTTTTAAGAGGGTAAAGCAAATCAAATATGAACTATAACCTTATCTCAGTTCTTCCTGTGTTTCAAAGATATTAGAGAAATTTTTTATAACAGACTTTAATTTCTTGAATGAGTGCATTATATATTTCTGATCATCAATATGGTTCGACCGGGGCACTCCACATCTTCAGTTTGACTATTCATTCACTTAGTTGACTAATTGTTTTGATACAAAAAAATTTATGTTGGTGTTTTTCTTGACCTCAGTAAGGCTTTTGACACTTTGGATCATATTATTTACTGCGATAAATAAGAAAATATATGCATTAGGGGGTTTTGTTGGAGCTCGGGTGTCAGAGTTATTTGTTGATGGAAAACAACTATGTTTGTGTCGGTGATGATAATGAGTCACAGTTAAAAACCATAAGGATGTAGCACAGTGCCCCAGGGAATCCATTTTGCGACTTTCGTATTTTAATTCTATGTAAATGACATTTATAATATTTTCCGATAATCTTTCATTTACTTCAATTGCAGATGACATCCAGTGTTCATGTCTGGAACAAAAATGACCAAGTTTTCTGTACACTAAATTTAATAATGAACTCTCTTAAACTTACTGAAATGGTTATCTGTAAATAAATGGATTCTAAATGTATAAAAAGACAAATTACATGGTATTTTCAAATAGACAGTCAGTATAAACATTGATATTAAAATGGGAAATGAACTATTAAATGTGTTTCTTCTCTGAAATTTATTAGGAGTTACGATAGTATAATAAATTATCATCGGCATGAACACCATTGGTTGTCATCTGCCAATCAAATGTCTAAATGGTGTCGAATTTTAAATAGAATTCGTTTTACCCAGTATATTGCAAAACTATCTACAGTTCATAATGCTTCAGTTTTTAAATTATTGAATATAGCCTGTGCAAGTCTACAGATTATCACATTCAATAGTTGTTCTTTATTACAAAAGAAGCGCGTTCGAATAATTCCTTCCTCGTTTATTGCTCACACTAAGCCCTCTTGCGAAAACTGAAAATTCTAAATGTTTTTGCATCTTGAATTTCTATAACATTGCAATTACATGTTTCTTTAGTTCAAAACATCAAGTACCTTGCCATATATCTTCCTTATTTTCATTTCAATTTTAATGTAACATAACTATAATACACGTCGGCAGTAATTATCATATTCCCCAATCAGAACAAGTCTTCAAAAAGTCAATCTTCCTACAAGGGTCCCATTATTTTAACATCTCGCAAATAACATTAGACAAAGTCATCTGTATTACACATTTAAATGTAATTTAAAGCTATTTTTTAATTGAAAAAATCATCCAAGTACTAAAATTTCTACCATGGCAATCTTGTTATGTTAAGTTGGTATGTGGTTATATGATGTGTGTGTAATCGTTGAGTGATGCGTGTGCCTGGTCGTATTAGGGTTAGGAATTGATATACCTTAATTCTTCGCATTCAAGTATGGTATTTATTTGAGTGTAATCTTATATGTAGGCGGAACTAGATAAGTACTCTTAGTTACTTCAGTTATCCCATCCACACTCTTTATCTTTATATATGCATTTACTTTATATTATTGCATCTTAGTTTTGTGACATGTTTCCGTACTCTGGATATGACTGTATATGTTAATTGATTGTACATGATTGCTATATAGTGTCTATGTGATTGTTTACTGATTGTGGAAAATAAAAACACTGAACCGAAAATTTAACGTTAGCTGTCAACTGGTTAACCTGTAACGATAAAACTTCAATGGCCATCCCAACTTCCCACAACCAGGAACGAGTTCACGCTGTTAACCTCGATTCATCCATATAGTCGTTTGCTTCTAGCCCTTAAAATGTTCAATTCATATTTGTGTGAATGTATGATATTTCGTAGTAGATGTAAATTTGATTTGGATAATAACTACAATATTTATTTTATAAGATGGGGAAAAGAATTATAATGTAAAGATCGAAAATACTGCCATAACAGAAGCAACATTATATTTCCTAACAATAAACATGGCTTCTATTAACAGACGTAGATGTACTAGCGAGGCGGACTGCGACGCGAATCGCTCATGAATAAATCATGATATCCGTTGCCTCTCTACGTTTTAAAAATTCGCCGCCCGGGTAATGCTGGTTCAGAGATACGCATAATTTGCATGCATCTTCGCACCAAAAATTGGGCTCAAAAACCGTGACTTTTGGTTACAATTTCAATACAAATTGTTGTATTCAGCGCAAAGCATAAAATGTACGAATATTTTTGCTTTACAATCAAATTACTTAATTTTTTGCTGCTGGTTGATGAGTGATCGCATAAAGTGTCACCGCGACAAATCTCGTCGAAAAACAATGAAAAAACAAAAGTTTCGAAAAAAGAAAATACATAGAAATTGCGAAAAGACAATAAAATCAACATCAGGAATTCATTGATATCGCAATTTTTTAAAACGTAACATTCTGCTAAGAACACCACAAATTGGTTCTAACAAAAAATTTGACATTTGGAGATTTATTTAGTGCAGTTCAAGCAAGGAAGTATGGATTTCACACATATTAATTAAGCATAAATTACCATAACAAGTTTTCATGAAAAAATAAACGATTACAATTTGTAGATTACGTAGTCCGTAGGGCAACTTGCGCTGCCAATATGTCATCGCGATCGCGCGGTCGACGGCCGAGATCTCAAGGGGGCCTGCGAGGCCCCCCCCCCCGGCATATATCGTCCCAAAATACCCCGGCCTAGTGTGTAGGCTTTAAACAATTCATAGAGCATTCTAAGAAATCTATAACTAGTCTCCGGCCATCATGCTGTATGACCTAACAATTGTCGCTGGCGTAAGAAAGGCAGGGAGAGGGCGGGGTGGCTGGGGGGAATACTCACCCATTCACCTGCGAAGTGCAATGTCTTTGATCGGATCATACTTTAACTGAATGAACTGAATGAATGAATGAAATGAATGAATGAATGAGATGACATGGAATGGGTAGGTGAGTATGACCATAACATGATGCGATGGATGGATGAATAATGCGATGGATTTATTGATGAATGAGATGGATGGATGAATGAATTAATGATAAATTGCATCCGTAAAGTACCAATATCGCAAACTAAAACTAGTCCACACATCGTATCTGATATGAACGAACACGGAATGAATGAATAATGAATAATGATTATGAATGAATGAATGAGATGAAGAATTGAATGAATGTTGATTGACATGAATGCAAGAAATGGAATGATTGGTATGGATGGAATGAATAAATGAATGAATTGATTGATCACTGTAACCAATTTTGATGAACTAAAACTGTTACAAAGATTGGGTTAGGATTTGCAAGTCACATTACTCCCTTCATTATCAATACCAAACGGGTTAGTATTAGATACTTACAAATGGTCGTTGAAAGTCTGAGATCCATTACGTCACGAATTTGTTGTTTTATGAGAAAAACTAATAACGGCATGGTTACCAGAATGTTTGTTCTTTCTGTTCTGTGAGTTTCAATTTTGCTCAAATGCGAATCGCCGTTACTGTGCCACCGTAGCAAGACGAGCGGAGCGCTCTGATTGGTCAATCGGCTATCCCGTTGCGCGACCTTTGGCTAAACGGCGTGATCGGACCTTATGTGGAACGGCACTGTGCACCCGTTTTGACGTCGCGGATTTTTTAAATGAAGCAAATGGAAAAGGATGAAGTTTACCGTCCAGATTTTAACCAAAACTCAATATTTTACCCCAAGTCTCTATGAGAGTGTTTCTATTTATATTAATCTTCACATTGGATATGATGATTTCAGCTGATTTGATTCATATAGATGTTTTTTGTCGTGCAAATCAATAACACAATCTTTAAAGCACACATCGTATGATATATAATGAACGAAATGATGGAATGAATGGGTGGATGGTGGAATGAATGAATGAATGAATGAATGAATGAATGAATGAATGAATGAATGAATGAATGAATGAATGAATGAATGAATGAATAGATCGATTATTGCTATACTTCACGTAACCTACTGCAGACCTAAGTATACCTTGGAGGAACATATGTGAATGTTGACCATTCCCAGTTCTTGTTTCCACATCATTGTCCCATTTTCTTCATAAATTTACCACGCACTCCTATGGAAAATGTGGTTTCTTTATTTTAAAGCAAAATAATTTCAGAGATGTCAGATATTGGGATGAAATCAGCATCATCCCCCAATGATGCGATAATTTAGGGACAAAAAAAAACAAAGGGAAAAATGTGTTTTTAAAACACACATGTCGCTTCTTGTTAGAGAGTTGGATTCCGGTTGGAAAAGTTCACTGTTCTTTCTTGTTCAGTCAGAAAGGTTGGGAGGTCTTGCCTGAATGTAAACGAATCGTGAATGCATATTTCAGCAAATCTTCTGTCTGTCTCCCGTCTCCTTATCCTCGTCTGCTCGAACCAGATGAGAAGAGGCGTAGCCACGCATCCTGTAAAGGGGGCGGGGTGGGGGTGGGGGTGGGGGTGGGGGTGGGGGTGGGACTCTAACTCCCATGCCATGTCTTATGGCGCAAAACAATGTAAAGACCCGAAACGGGGGGGGGGTCTTGAGGTCCGAATCGGATGTCAAATTTGGAAAGAGTTTCGACAAAAAAATGAAGAAGAGACACACTTCCATCCGAGATCGGGAGGGGGTGCTCGCACCTAAAACCCGAAGGCCCTGCCCGAACGATTTTTTGTAGGGGGTGTTGGAGCACCAAAGGGGCGTCTTTCCATTTTTCAGAGGGACATAAAGTAAGAAAAGTGCCAAAATTGTTGACGAGCTCCCCGCACCAAAAAAGTAACATAAAATTTTACGTGCTTACATTGAAAATTAATTTTCAATGGTTTTGTGCCATGCACTGTTTTAAACGAAATTAATGCAAGAATATGTTGTATGTAATTTTCAAGTTGTAAAAAATTATTGGACGAGGCTAACATTATTTTCTCCCAATATTTTCACTGGTGGGGCGACTGTACCCAGCACCCCCCCCCCCGATACGACGCCCCCCTGGGACGCACCCCAGCTCCTATACGTGACATCCCTTATACAGTCAAACCTGTTCAAGTGACCACCTCCCTATTTCAGCCAACCTCTCCATAGCAGCTACTAAAAGAACCTGTCTATATAGCAACAACTTTTTTTTGTTTCCTATGCGTGACCACTATAGACAGGTTTCACTGTATTTCCATTTTTCAAAGAGGTGTTATGTCCCCTAACAATAACAACAGCAACAACAACAACCACAACAACAATAACAACAACAACAACAACAACAACAACAACAACAACAACAACAACAACAACAATGTTTGGGTGCTAGCCCTCAGCACATGCAGCATCCCTGTAGCCCTATCCCCTGGGCCTGCTGATCCCCTACTCTCACACCGACATGACGTCGCACGCGTCACTGCCGATTATGAGGCGGCCAGACTGGGTTCAAAACCTTGCTGATCGCAGCTGGTCACATAATCCTCCCCCTCGGGAGGTCGCGACTCCGGAGGAATGTTAAAAACGAGGGATTTTAACGAAATTTACAAAAATCTGAAGAGTGAGGAGCAAAAAAGAAGTACATCAGCAGACACTTCTTACCATCTATCTTCAAGAAAGCTTATTGCTCTCTTTAAAGGTCCACTTTCAACAACATGCAGAAATCTAGAACTATAGTCTGTGCTGTAGAAAAAAAAACCAGTTCTTTAAAAACTACCCAACACTGCTTACTCTATCATCCACACTAATCTTCCTTAAAGTTGTCGACGTTGAAATTGCACAGAGTGTTTTGTGAATAACTTATCACAACTTGTGATTTATTTTCAGTTGAGAGTTCACTATATTAGCCAAAACAGCTAGCGTTGTGTTAAAACATCCTTTTTACAGTCTGAAAACATCGGCTCAGGTTTATGAATGTATTTGCAGTGTCACGTAATGTGTGCATACAAGAAGAGAAGTTAGCGAAGACAAAATTATATTTATTACAACATATTGACACGGATGTTTGATTTTCGCGATCATTATGGAAAATTGATTAGTACCTTGATTGTCATCGTTTGTGTTGAAGAGGGCGCTATTCCATTCATCCTTCGTAGATGTGACCTATACATGATACGGTTGATTATGGGCAATTCCATAAAATATGTACGTCCGACACCTATATGTGGGACCTTCCGGAAATGGTTTCTTTGATTTCTTGTTCTTAAAGGGTTATAATGCTCTTAAATTATCATGGCTTGAGCAGTTGGTGGAAGTGAAGCATTAAAGAATGGAGAAAAATGGGGATCGGACGTACAAAAGTTGATTGCTTTATGGAATTGCCCTTATTCATTATTGGGTTAAAGGTAGATAAAAACGTTTATTCATTTGAGACATGCATTAATTGTCTATAAAAATGTGCTATATTTTATTGGTACCCCGGATATTGGTGCAATACCATAGGCGTACGCGGGGGGGGGGTATATTGGGTGTCCAAACACCCCATTTTGGCAAAAAGGGGGTTTTAGATGTCAAACACCCCCCTCCTTTTGCTAGTTCGTATTTTTTTGATAAATGTTTCGCTACCCCCCCCCCCTCTTCGCTAAGCGTCTTTAAAATTTTGGGCCTCTGATTTTGACATGAAAATTTTAGGGGGAAGCCACCCCCTCTACCTCCATGACGCCGCCCCAGCAACCGTATAAGTCCTGTGCTCCTTGATCCATGCGCGTGTGCAAGAATTTTCAAAAGAGGGAGGGGGTGTTCAGCAGGGGGGCACTGGGAGCCTTGAAATTTTGTAGGGCGCACCACTAATTTTTTGGGGGCGCATGCAATGTTTTTTTTTTTTTGCTTCCTTCATGATTTTGTGGGGGGGGGGCACCTGGGGGCACACGAAATTGGGGGGGGGGGACTTGTGCCCCCCAGGCGCAAAGTTTTTCTCGGTCATGCAGCCCAGTAGCCGAAAAGTCGCTCATGTCTCTGCATGGTAGCAGCCCCAAAAATTCGATCCAAATCCTAGCTTCACAATTTTTCACGGTCAGCCCAACACTCAACAGCCAAAAAAAAAAAAATAAATAATTTTCCTGCCAGTCATCATTTAATTCTGTCTGTTACGGAGATTTAACCCCCCCCCCCCCTTGCAAGAAAGAGGTATTTTCAAGGGAAAAAAAGGATTGTTTGAAGGTATTAACCCGTTGGGGACGGGGGATTTGATTTCATCACATATTTTCCATAGACTGCAACACGAGTTAACTCGTAATTAGTCTCTAACAGGTTAACACCCACCTTTTGGCGGGGGGATCGAGGGGGGGGGTGTTGAACACCCCCAACACCCCCCCTGCATATACCAGTATACGTCGATCGCTAACACAGGGGCGCAAATCCATTTAAACGTGGGGACCACAATTTGTGGAAGCCGAGAATATCTCGTTTGGGTGGGGCTCCAGGGGCCCGTCTTATGGGCCCCTGGTGGGTCCCGGGGCAAAAGCCCGCGGCGGAGGTCAGGGCGGAGTCCCCTGAACTGACGAGTTCTAGCGGTTAAACGGAACCGTATTCTTGACGCTTCTGCCGACACATTATCTTTATTCTTTTTTATTGTAATGCGGTCAGTCAACAATAATAAAAAACCCGCTTCGCTTACCAAATAGAGCACTCGTGCGCATGTCCAAACTTTGGCAATATGAATTCGTAGGCAGGCAGACGCGGATTGATCGGGAGGGGGGGGGCGATCACCCCTCCAATGAAATATATTGGAGGGCAAACATATTGATTTGCCCCCCCCCCCCATAATTTAGTACAACTTGAAACAAATTATCATAATTCAACATAATATGGTATAAAAGCCATTGAAGCACTCGAAAAAACCATTGAACATGGTATAAATAATAACTACTCTGATCTACAAATTTTGTCAATGTTTCGGTCGCCGCTTTTGCGCGAAAAAATCTCTGTATTACAATTTGGGCGCCAAGAGCACGCCGAAAAATTTCGGACAATTTTTCGCATTTTGTTCCCGCGCCCCTTCACATCCCCGAAACCCATGCCCGATCGCGCCCCTGTAGCAGGTCAATTTCAAAACATGATGATAATTTAATGATCATGACATCTAGCGGTTTATGAGCATATTTTGTATCATGTTAACGTTAACATATCCCTGTTTTTAACGTGAAACTGACAGTAAGCCAATAGCTTACACTCTCTCCACATTGAAATATTATTGCGCACAAAGTAAAGTTGCAATGACAGCGAATTGTTTAACAGGGCGTCGCGGAAATTTTAAATCTTCGAGGTTTGATGTTTTGTGTGTCGTTGTGGGGGGGCGGGGGGTTAAAAGAAAAGAACTTAATGAATACTGACTAGGAATATTCCACCATCTCCATTTAACAACAAAATCAACAATATCGTATAGCCTGTCTGCTATCTGTTAACTGCATGGCTATATCAAATGATTCACAAATTACAAATTAAAATTGCATTTTCCAACTTTATGCAATTTTCTAGGAAGAGTCGTGCGAGCGGAGCAGCGCCAGCAAGCTCCTAATATTCACTGGCCCCAGACCTTTTGAAATTAAGTCGTCAGGCTGCTTTTGTTGCCGGCACAAAATCTACAAATTATTCTCCATGCCTGAAGTAGGAGATTGCTAGACCCATCCTTAGAGTAACGAATGACTGTTTTTCTGCGTTTTGACCGGACAATTGATAATTTGCTTATTTGACAGTTTGCTTTACTTATCATCAAACTTTTTTTGTTGGCCAAAAAGTTCTCTACGAGACAATAATTTCAATTCAAAGAATAAGCGGTACTACAATTTCAACTAAAACAACAGCGTTGACTTAGTCTTCTATTGTGTCAAGGCTTCCTGAAATCGTATATGTGCTACTATATCACATCTGATTTCACACAATGTTATTTTTAGGCGTGCAGAAGAGACGCTCAGCCTTTCATCAAGGCCATTTTTTTTTCTGTAAGGCGTGGCTTTACACATATTAAGGAAAGATTCTGAAATGAGCAGGGGCGCAAATCCATTTTCAAATGTGGGGGGGGGGACATGACATATGCAGGCACCTGGGAATATTGCTTATTTGGGGTGGGGTCCAGGGGCCCGCCTTAGGGCCCCTGGTAGGTCCCGGGGCAAAGCCCCGGGCGGGGGTCAGAAGCTTATGAGTTCTAGCGGTTTGAGGAGCTTATTTTGACACTCTGATCAATAATAATTATAAAACTTCTTTATTTTCCAAATTAGTGGCACTTGCACTATGAATTGGTAGCAGGTCATTTTAAAACATAATGATAACTTGTCGGGGATCAAGAGGTAAAGCCCCCTGAAGCTCATGACTCTAGCCAGGGCGTCACTAGACCATTTTGAATAGGGAGGGTGGGCCGTGGCCCGGGGAAGTTGGATACCCCCTCTCACGGCAGGAAATTTTTGAAAATACGCACAGAAAAGACGTGATTCTATGCATGGTGAATACATATTTTAAACGTATACTTTACATGTTTTATAAAGATTATTAGGGA
>JZLH01S0058755.1:3077-18908 GCA_001188425.1 Eucidaris tribuloides | reverse complement strand
TGATTCGGTCTGTTTCAATTTGAGTTCTGCCAAACTTTCTTCAACCCGCTGGGCTCTTGATAGCGACGCATGTAACATCAATCACACTGAGGCCATCCTCTGTGTGGTTCATTGGCACAGGTACCCAAAGGCTAAAGTTAATGTTGGTTTGTTTCTCATCTGGGTGGGTATTCTTCTGCTGGCAGTCCTTGAAGGTAGACTCATTGAACTGCAAAGACAGAGTATGGAATAGAAATCAATGACAACAATTACCAGTCAGCATTGTACCTTGTTCATATTAGCAGAAAAAAAACTTCACAATTACTAAATCCAAGCATTGTCATTGTTATAGCTTTCCCCATTGTAGATGTCACATGACAAATAGTCTCACTAGTTTTGTGAGAAAATTACGGAAGTACTTGGAAAGGAAAGGTCTTATGAATGACTTCTCTCATAATTCATCCTTCAGCTTTAGGCGTATAGAAACAACCTACACTGTATAACTACAAAACACAAGCATAATATCTTGCTACTCTTGTTATACATTAATGAAGAAGTTATTCATTACAGATATCTTATTTTCTCTATATTCAGTGCTCAATTTGATATAAAAATTAAATTTGACTGTTTTAGTGGGGTGAGGTGGGTCAAGGTATAATGGACTAATTCAATTGATTAACTCTATGCAAGGTTTCACTGACCATTTATGATTTGTTTTCTACTTTGTTTTATTTGTACAATGTTACTTTACTTTTTGAAACAGAATATGATGAAACATTCGCTTTGTACTCATGAAAGAAAAAGTATCTTTGAATGGAATCACATAACAAGCACATTCACATTACGCTATGATATATCACATCAATATGACATTCACATTGTTTTGTGGAACATTTTTTGAAATGGTTATTCATAATATCAAGCAGCACACAGATCAAAACTGCATAATGAGTTTTAGAATTGAAAAGGTCACGTCCTATAGCGAATTTAAGCCCTGCCCAGTTATAGGAATGTTGCAATGAGTTGAGATTCAAAATTAAAAAAACAAATGACTCTCACATGAATGGAGGGTTCAACCGTGATCATTTTGCTATCCAAGATTGTATATGCCTCATCTATCTCTACAAATATTGCATCATAGTGCAGGATTCTAAATATTTTGTGGAAACAAAATTCCCTGATTTTTCCCTAATGGAAATTAAACTTCCAGAACCATCATTTTGGCAATTTTCCTGTTTTGGCTATTTCTTACTCAGACCACTGGGCAAACAAAATTGCCCACTTTTTCCTGATTTGAGGGACTTTTCTCAAATTCTCTGACTTTTCCTCGACTAAAAAAGGGAGGAAACCATTTTCCAGGTTGGCTGCTAACCCTGTAATGTGAATGCCCACGAGGATGTCCCACAAACCCCCAAATCGCCTCACCTTTGGTGTGTATTCTTGGTCTACCTCGGCTTCACTGGACTCATCTGACAGAGGCCCTTCACTAAGAGACTCACCGTCAGAGAGGAGGGCATGGTCCTGACCCGGACGACCACTTGAAGGCGATAACCTGGCTACGGGTGACACCCGAATCTGAGGGAACACAATCAAACAAATTGGAAAAATGTTACATTGCTCACAGCATGCATTAACCCGTTGGAGACGATTGATTTTGATATAATACAAATTCTCCATCGAGAGGCAAGCCCAAGATATCTTGTACTATGTCTCCAATGGGTTAAAATGCTCTAATTATTTGAAATAATGGCAACATGCTATAGATACAGGAAGAATAAGCCAATAGATTTTAAAGGCAACTATTAATGAAGACAAGTTTTCCAGAGGTGAGTACAGTCAAACCTTCTTCATCAGCCACCTTCCTATTATATAGTGGCCACTAAAATATACTCCCATGAAGACAAATTATATTTCAACACTTGTCTTTCACAACTCTTGGCCTGTGATGGCTAATTTTGTTTTATTGTCCTTGGGGGCCACTTCATAAAGATTTCATTGTACTCTCATTGATAAATACCCTGAAGGTTGCACAACATATTCAATATTAATCAAATTCAATATTACATGAATATTACATTCACCACAACTTTTTTCTTATATTCTCTGCTCATTTTATCAGCAGTGTTTCTCTGACAGAGGTATTTTATCTGTCTTTAGAAGTTGTTGAAGACTTGATAAAGCACAGAAATTACAGAAGAAATAAAAACCAAAATACTGAACATAATGTCAAATTTATGAATGGGAGAAAATTGTGCTCATACCAGAGGAAAGCTGAGATCTGCCTTCTGGCCCTGTATCTGTTGCTTGAGTGTGTCCCCAGATGGTAGTCTCCAGTTTAGTCTCTGTCTCACGCTGTGACCCCTGTAGGCAGCCTGGATGGTGGTGGCCGCCTGGTTCTTGGAATTGGCGGCTTCGGTTAGTAGAGCCTGCTGCGCCAGGTTACTTACACCTGCACAAAAATCAAGTAAAAGGTAATCAAAAAATGTTCTCTCTCTCATTTTGTTACTGAATTTATAGATTACTTCTGCTGACAGAACTATGCATAATGATCTCTGGTATCTATATTGATACGACAGCCTTGTCAGGAGCGCAAAATGGTCAAATTTAGAAATGTTAACAGAATTTGTATCAACTATTATCTCTACTGTATCTGTGGACTGTTTATCAATCTATATACATCAGGGTTGCCAAATCAAAAATAAGTGATTTCACTCATCGATTTATATGACTGCTCATGCTGAAATCACTTGTAAGACTGAAATGTAAAAGTAGATTCAACCCAGTTATGTTGATGTATACAATTGCTTGGATGAAAACCCTCTCAATTCTTTAGAAAAATGACTTTTAAAAAGCAGTCTTGTTGTTGGGAAACCAGATTTTATTCAGTCCTGGGCCCTGTCTCATAAAACTTTGCAATTGATTGCAACTCTCAAAATCGATTGCAAGTTGATTTCAACCAATCAAAACCCAGTATTTTACGACTTACAATCGATATTTGGATTTGCAATTGACTGCAAGTTTTATGAGATAGGGCCCTGATCTCGGGGTAAAATCTCAAACTATGTAGCCATTGTTGCAGTTAACCCATTGCCTACAAGATTCTTAAAATCCCATAGAGTTAACACAGGACACATCTGGTTCCCGTAGCCAACAGGTTGATAGAAGGCAATTCTATTTGTTATAGTATTACGGCAGCCATACTGGTTGGTTCTCAAGAACACACTTACCTTTTTGACATACATCCCAAAGGTATATGACTCTCTCTTTTCAGACTAACTTACCTGGTAATGATCCCTTGAATACAGTATGGTCCTTATCACTTCCAACAACCTTCTGGTGCCTTGACAGTGTACTGTCATCCTTGGCTGGTGACTGGGCCGGTACATTGAACCGTACACTAGGCTTTGACGTGGGGACATTACTAGTGACTGCCCCCGGACTGTGGGGCAGTGGGTATGCCCATCGTTCAGTGGGTGAGGAGTTTGCACCATTGACACCTGTAGATGAAAACAGATATACATGTATGCAGTGTTACCATGTTATGTACAAACATGAAGAAACGTTCGAGGGAAGTAAGTTAAGGAGTTAAAGATTGGGTTAAAGATTTGCACACCCCAAAATGGCAAAATGAATGAAATCAGCTAAAATCATTCACAATATGAAGATTAGTATAAACAAAAACCTCTCAGAGAACCTTTGGGTAGAATACATAGTTTTGGTGAAAATCTTTCACGGTCGAACTTCTAAATTTTTGTTTGTTCCAAATTTGACCAACCGCTGGCCGAAGGTCTCGCACAGTTCAGTAGCTTTACAGGCGTAGGCTGGGGGGGTGCACTGGGTGGACGGTGCACCCCCCCCCCACCCCCCGCAAGCCATAGGAGTTCCGACCCTGGCCAAGAAAAAACAAAATTTGTACCACTTTTTCTGCTTTCAACGCCGATTTACTCAACCTTTATGTTTCCATTCCCTAAGATGTGCACCTCCCCATGTCACTTTAGTTCCACCTCCCCTAGATGTGCACCTCCCTGTGCCCAAACCAGCCTACGCCCTTGCTTTACCATATCAACGTATGGTGAAATGTTTCGTTGAAAGCAGTGGTATATGTGATAAGTATACAGTCAACTCCATTGAATCCATAGGGACAGCAGAAAAAAATGACTATGAGAAAATATGACTTTGATGGGGTAAGAACAGAAACTGAAGAACAGAGGATTTGTATAGGTCTTTGATTTAGGCAGTATTTAACTGTAAAAAAGTTAACCATATTTGCCTTTAAGTTTTCAAGGTGGATATCATGCTCTGGCAATTGATATATTGATACACAAACTTATCTAACTGTATGAAAATGAGAAAAACTAAGATAAAAGAAGGGATATTGTCATGCTTCCTATGGACCCAACTGACCTGATCCAATGGCATTTGTGGCAAGATTCGATAAGTCTCCTGTGAGTTGGCGGACCTCGTTTTCCAGTCTGCCCTGGAGGGCTGCAGCAGTTGCTCTAAAGGCGGCAAGACGCTCCGTCTTACTTCGGGGCTTGGTGGGCGATGGGCCTGGAGGTGGTCTTGTTGCTGGAATGGTCAAAATTTTATTTATACAATAATTACATTAAAAACTACATATACAACAATAACTACTGTACAACAAACAATAACGACGGTACAACCACTTATGCCCTTATTGTCACTATTACTACTACATCTATTACCACTGAACCTCCCAATGGTTGCAGCCACTTATGGACTGTTGTGGACAAGATGTTAGTACAATGTAATAATAATTTGGCTAGATAATTCAGATGATGGTGTACACAAGATAAATGACAGAAGATGGGAGCTCTTATGGGGAAAAAAGTCATGTGTCATGAAAATAAAGGTATCATACACTTAATAACAGAGCAGGATTCTGTGCACGTATGTATAAATAGAAAATACCTATCAAGTATATGTTTGGTATTTGTGATAGATACTATTTTAGAAAGTGTTAAATGCAATTAAATACTGAAAAAATCCTTTATGTGTTATAAATAAGATTTGGTTCCCCATTGTCTTCAAAGATAATATCACAGATGTTTTGAAAAAAAAAGCAAGAACAAAAATCTTTAATCACTATTTAAATTTCATTGACTGAAGGGAGTGATAGAATATTAATAACATCATATCAGGTTTTCTGATAATGATGACGAAGTGGAATGCTACACCTACCATGTTTTTTCACAGTGAATTGTAGGCACTGTTGCCACTTGATATCTTGGACCATATACCAAAAGGCCCTATACACAAATTGCCTGTCTGCCAAAAAGGCACAAATGCCGCCAACTTTTCTGGCACAGAAGTGAATACAGTTCTGGTAAAAGGCCAACAATATAATACAATCAAATCTGTCTTACCGGACACCTGAACATAAACAAAACCTGGCCTACAAAGGACCTAAACTAACTCCCCACAGAGCAAACTACACAAATGAATACAGAATGGGTACCTGTCTACAAAGGATACTTTTACTGTTTCCCTTCCACTGTCCTCTCTATACAGATTTGGCTGTTCTATCATGGCTTAAAAGTTTTGTAGATTCTTCAAGCAAATGTCACCAGTTCCGAGGAACATTTGGACTGCCAGACCTCAGGAGCAGTAATCGCTGGACGCTCCTTCTGGCCGAGACCAGCGACGGTTTGGACGCTTCAACAGACAACGGACTTCCCTGTGGTGAGTAAGCCAACGTTTGTCTTGAGTTGCCTTGTTGTTGCGTGTCAAGTGATTCTTGATGACGACTGATGGGTACCTCCTTTCTGTTGACACGTTCGCAGAATGATGTCTCTTTCGTTGTTCCTCGGTAGTGAGGCTCCTTGGTTAGGCCAGGCCTGGGATAGCGGGACGGGGTCCTGGTGTGTGGACGCAGAGACATCGGTTCTGCGGGGGTGGACGCTAAGAGGCTGTCACGGTGGGATGTGTCCAGAAAACCGGGACACGATTCTCCTTGTCAATCCGTTACTCCATCTAACATAATAGAAAACGACATTAACTAAATTACCTCTTTGGCAAACTTAAAGGTTAAGTGACATGATTGAAAACACTTTGAAATGCCTCAGAACAAGATGAGTTAACATATAGCCAATTACACTAGCAGGGAGTTGGACTCCACTGGCAGGATTGTCTGTAATTTTTTTACTTAAGGAGAATCAAGCATAAACATAGGAGTATCTTAATTTTTATCCAGGCAAATAAAAAAAGAGCCCGGCGGCCGCGTTCACTTAGGGTCTCGCAAACTCTCTTATGTGCCCATATTAAAAAAAACATCAGTTACATATAGTTTTGGCCTTGGAACCGATTTATAGGCCACCAACATAAGACCAAATGAACCAAGTTGGAAAACTTTTGCATTCCCCTTGCATTATAGGTGTTTTGCCAAAGCTTAAATTAAATTCTAAACATTCCGTTTATATAAAAAACAAGGCACGCCCTAGTATCGTTACATTTGACTTTGACCTACTTATGTGACCTTGACCCCAATTTAACAATTGAGGTTCGATAATACATGTAACATCTACCATTCAAGTTAGTCACAAAATTGGGCCAATACCAACAAAGAAGAAACTGCAGCCCTGTATATTCTTCATTTGACTGTTTCATATTGACTTTGACCTACATATAATGACCGTTTGACCCCCACATAACATTGAGGTCTCTGTTATGCACCTACCACCCAAGTTTGGTTACAAATGGACTTGTGGTTAGAAAGTTATCTAGTTTGGGCCCTTATGGACCCTGCCCCCTGGGCCCCCAAGGGGGCCTCGTGTACCATTCCAAGAACCCTCTATCCCCTCCCCCTGAGGATCATTCCCACCAAGTTTGATTTAAATCCATTAATGTGAATGTGAATTATTCCCATAGGGCCCTACCCCAAAATTTTGCCCCCCTTAGGGGCTAAATGGGGCCACCCTGGGCATTGTCATGAAGAACATTAATTCAGCACATATAGAGGTATCTACATACAAAGTGGCTTAACTATACTATTTCTGGATCTAGAGAAGAAGATGTTTGAAAACTACCTACTTTTGGCCCTTTAGGGCCCTGCCCCTGGGCTCCTAGGGGGGCCAGGTGTACTATTTGAGGACCCTTGAATCCCCACCCCCTAAGGACCATTCCTGCCAAGTTTGGGCCAAATCCAATCATGCATTTTGAAGAAGAAGCTGAAAATGTGTAAAAGTTTACGCACGACGCACGACGCACGACGAACAACGCACGTCGCACGACGGACGACAGACGAAAAGCGATCGCAATAGCTCACTTGAGCCTTTGGCTCAGGTGAGCTAATAAGCCCCATAGAGAGCCACACAGCAGGTTTCCGTACTACGAGTGATATTGACATTGTTTATTTTAAAATGAGCCAACGTTTGACTACAAGATTTTCACGGGAGAATCCTTGCATAGTTTACTTGATTCTAAAGAAGTTTCAGTCCAAGTTGAGGACTACCCCCAATCATGTCATTTCTCTTTAAACACACCTCTGTGAATACAACGGGATAATAATCACATACTATATTATCTGCTTATGGCTATTATATATCAGGGATCAACTGAAACTGTGACTTTTTGATTTTAAAAAATTCATCTGTAAAGATATCATAAATGACCAGCTGTAATTCCAATGCTGTAAAAACAAGGATGTTGGTTTTCCACATGAAAAGAAATGCTTTCTTTTTTTTTCATTAATATCTACATTGTAACAGTCCTGTGTACAAAAATTCTATAACACAACCATCTATGTGGGAGGGGGGATGGGAATGGTCGCTCATTGATTTTCACTTTTTAAAAGCAACTACTGATTGTTTTGAATTTCATTTTTCAGGGCTTTAATTCTAAACCTTATTAGAGACACTAGTGCATGGACATCATGCAGGGTTGGCATATTTCCCGGTCAGAATCTTATTTCCCACCCAATCGTCCGGGAAATATAAATTTCTCCCATTGACTTTGTACATGAGAAGGTAATTTTATATCGGACAGTGTCCGGGAAATATGATAAAAAGTGGGAAATATGCCAACCCTGACATCATGTAGCTCAGACTTTTTAAACTGTAAACGTTGTTACATGATGCCTCAGTTTTAGACCTTATCAAAGACACTGACAGCATGGAGTATCATGTTGCTCAGATTATTTCAACTGTAAACATTGTTAAACGATGCGTACATATATTTGATAATTCAGTCAACCTTTTACAATTGCTCTAAAAATGTTGATAGTTAAAGAAAAAATACAAATTTAATTACCCTTTTGTGATTATCTTGGAAAGGATGATGACGTGAGAGAGAGACAGGCCTACTAATGGTGTTCTGCTGGCTAGTGACAGGACCTTTGTTGTACGTCTTCATCAAGTTGTCTCACGTTTTCACCGCCATCCATTACACCTCCACCTCTCTGACTGACTTTCGCATTTTCCCTCTGTCTTTTAAACAAGTCTTGGAGCTGTTCCTTCTTCTTTTCAGCTTGTACTGCTTTCTGTCTTTTCTCCTCCTGCAGTTTCTTCCTCCTATCTGCACGCTGTTTTGCAATGTACTTCTGTACATCGTCCACCTCATAATGACGCACTTTCTTCACGGGCACTGTATTACTGTCTTTAGTTTTTAACCGAGATGCCTTCTTTTTCCTGGACAACCGTGGAACATTGTTATTATTCTTACTCGATTTGGATTCTGCCGATGTGACTGATGGCGGCTGGTCTAGCTCATCATCAGTATGGTCCAAGTGCAGATCATCGAGCACACCTTGGGCTTCAGATGTTAATCTGGCGAGACTGGCTGGATTGCTATCATGATCTTCCTCCTTTTCACCTTCATTGTCTGACTCAATGGGGTGTTCAGATAATCTATCAATTTCCTCCTCATGTTTGAGTTTCGCTGTTTCTGAAAATGCAGACTGTCTTTCAGAGCTCTTAAACACATCACTTTCTGCATCCCTAGTCGGTGGAGACTGGACCAGAACTTTAGGTACCTTGGGTGGTGGACCCAATACCTTAATGACAGTTTTCTGGCCCTCTCGCCAAGTCCTTGCACTAATACTACCAGTAATATCTGGTTTCTTTGGTTTGACAACTGTATGGGAAGCTTTATGAACTTTACGAACAGGTCTTTGGCCACTGTGACTTTGATGTCCCTTGAAGTTGGATTTGTTATCCTGTATTTGACGCTGTGACGGCTGTAGAGGCTTTGTTGATGCAGTTCTATCACTGACTCTAACCTCTCTTGCTGCATTTGAATGTGCTGATTTTCTCACATTCTGCCGGCTTGTTTTCCTCTTCAGCTGGTCCTCGGTGACTATCCTGCCATCAGGGAGCCGGAAGCGAGACTCTGCCTGATTGAATCCCTTGTAAATGGGTGCTGCTGGAGCCGAGGCGACTTTACGTACAGGCACTTTATTAGCAACATGAAGACCTAACAGAATATCTGCCTCGTTTTCAGAAGTGATTTGCACAGGATCGCTTTCTTGATGTCTTTTTCTTTGGTTTTCTCCAACAGTGTGTGTGGTATTTAATGTTCTGGCTACATTTGTGGCCATTCTTTGCTGTTGGACACGCTCTCGTAACCTTTCCATGTGATCTATCGTTGCTTGATCCTGAGGTCTTCGACTGCTAGAGACTATTCTTAGCAGTCTCTTATTATCAAGTGCATCACTCATGTTTGAATCTGTTTTATCTTTAGATTTGAGAACAGGCTTGTCACCAAACAGTCTATCATACGCTGGAATATAATCTTTGCTAACTCTGAGCCCAGGCGAGACTTCTACTGTTGAAGACTGTCGCTACAAGACTAGGTGAAGGCATATCATTTAGGACTCTAATCTCTGTGCTGCTTCCAGCAGATAAGTTTGTGGGACCATTTCCCAATATGTCCTTGCTGGATGACTCCCCTGGCAATTCACCGTAATCACTGGTTAAAATTCCCCTGTGAGCACTATTTGATCTTTCTGCAGGAATACCACTAACACTTCCAATTAACTCCTGAGTGACATCATCAATGTGTTGCATACTGTGTCTCTGTGATAGAGTGTTGCTCGGGGTTCCCAATTCTGATGGAAGAACAGTTGATTCTCTTGAACTTCCATGATGATCTATGAAAGTAATAATCAAACAAATTATATTAGAGTGACAGGCAGTTTCTAGGTAAATTGTACTGATAAAGTGGTATACTCATATTATTAATGGAAATTATAATAAGCTTATGGGGAAATGAAAACCTTAAAAACACATTTCTATGCAGATGGAATGCATAACAAAAACCACAACCAAGCAATTTTGACTTATTATGGCTACAAATAAACCAACCGACCAACAAACAAAGAACCACACCAACACATCACAAATTGATAAGGTTTTTATATCGCTGATTAATATGAAATTCTTTAAAGTTATGTGCCAATCTCTTTAGTGGGGAAAGAAGAGTTGCTTCAAAATCTGGTAAAACAAAGTAAAGAGTAATAAATAACAAATACTTTTCTGAAACTTCCAACAGGAACTTAAAATCAGAAGTTTGGTGCATTCCATGTGATTCATACAAAACACACTCTTGGACAGTTTGGTTCAAGAAAATTCTGCAATATATGGTAACTAGTGAGAGCTTGACTAGTTATTTTTCAGTGCAGTGATACTGTTAACAAACTTGTATTAATACCTTTTGCAGCAGCCCACAGTAAATGTGCATTGTGAATGGGGGTCAAGGTATTTGACCCATTGCACTTTGGCATTCAGTCGAGATGTGCAGCTGCTAAGATCAAACAAATTATAATGCCATTCACTTTTTCCAAGAAATCACTTCAGCTCTTTCTGAAAGTTTTATCAGTAGTCTTGTGGTTAGTGTTGATCAAAGTCACTATAAGGTTAATATTTACCTTTAATAGTGACCCTCCTTCTTGTTCTATCAGGAAATCTGCCCTTATTTTGATGGTCCAGTGTTATCTGAATTGTTGAAGAATAAGAAAGAAAAACACAAAGCTTTTCACAAGTAATTCATACACAAATTCGAATAAGACATCTGCTCATAACAAGACAGCAAATCTGTTATATATCTATACTGTGAAATAAGTTTGTCATTCAATTTCAGATTTAGACATAAAATCTCAAGAATTCTGTCACTTAACATTATACTTCCACACAATGCGGTAACCTTGTGGTACAACAGTACCCCTGGATACCATGTGGTGCATCACTTTTTCCTACACATCAGTGTACCAGCGAAAAAAATAAACGGTGTCTAAGGGCGATTTGCCCCCTAATCATTCAAAATAGCCACCGCAAAATCCTGTAACTGCATAGAGTAACTGTTCACGAGGGCTACTCTATTTCAAAAGAGCCACTGTGAAGAAGAAAAGTATTTTTTACCCTGCAGTGTACAGTGTTAAATTTAGGCAAAAGAGATCCACTGCCAGTATGCTTTGAAAGAGTCGCAAAGACCAGTACTCTTTTGGAAAATTCAGTGTAACAAAACAACGGTTTGGTTTACCTTTCCAGCAGACTTGTTTCGAATTTGCATGGATGGGACATGATCCACAGGGATGCGGACTCCTGAGGGATGCCTCTGTTCAAGACCGCTGCCCTCAGAGACTGGCTTGTGTGACAAATCATCTACAGTTGCATGTGGTGATCCAGTATGTTCCAACCTAGCTTCAGCTCTATATAGCTATATGCAGTATGAAAATGGGTAGCATGGAAACACGTATTAAAGGCCAGTGATGTGCTTGGGAAAAATAATGCCAGCATTTCTCCTCAAGTAAGTAAAGTCCAGACAATACTTCCAGCCTAAATATACACTCCAGGCAGTGTATATATTGGTATATGTTTGAACTCATTTGTTTTTTGATGCGCTCTTGCTCTTTACTTCTGCCAATCATGTCACGGCCCTTTAAAGTATAGTGGATTCCTGCTTACATCTGAGTTCTAAGTAGAACTGCTTCCATTTTCATACCATTATCCTTTATACACTATTTCTATCAACTTTTTATTGGCTTTCAGCGCTGCAAGCTTTATTTTCTTGACTCAAGTACTGTACCAAAACATATTTCATTGAACAATAATGTACATGTATGTAACACACAGCTTTGCAATTTCATGTGCAGTCAGTTTGCTACTTTTGACTGTCTTTATTTTTAATTTTATTATCTCTATTATTTCTTTATTTCTGCTGTGATTGAAATTGAGAAGGTAACTCATTTCCTTCATTCTTACAGTGTTTATTTTCGATGGAAGATGGCATATGAGTGAATATCCACAGTGGTCAGTGAATTTCTCAAGTGGTAGGCTAACAACATTTCCCAAAGATAAAATCAAAATACTGCATGTTATGCAAAAAAGTTTAAGTAGCACAAAAGTGAAGGCACAAAACTTAACGATACAAATGTGCATTGTAAAAGCTGCTTCAACCACAAGTTACTGATGACACTGGTCAATTGTTAAGAATTTGTGTTCTTTATTTGCTTTTTGTCACCACGGCTCATTGAAAAACTGAGCCAAAATCAGACTTTGCAATGTGAACTTTATAGAATTCTTGACCTTTCCCATTCTTCCTTACAGCGAGAATTGAAACTGGTTTTCAGTGGACATTCTCATCTTTACTACAATAAATTTCTAAAGCATACAAACTACACTTATTTTAAAATAGTTATAATTTTACACAATAATGTAGAAAAAAGGAAAAATGGTAGAGTTTGGGGTGCAGATTTATAAAGTGTATTTGTTATATTTTTCTTTGACTTTGAGGAAGAGTGTACCAGTTGTCTGAAACATCAAGCCCTCTAATATTTATATGTAATTTTTTTACATTTTTTTCTCTGATCTGAAAAGGATATATGATGCGATGATCAGTGCTTAGTGTAATAAAACGAACATAACACACACAAACAAAAAGACCTGTAGATTTTTAATTTTCACAAGATGCACTCAAGGACTGCTTACACTTCTCAAAATATTTCAGATACTTCACATGGGAAGGATGTGAAGTTGAATGTGGTAATGTAATTTTTACCCAGTATTACATTTTTGTCACCAATATTGGCCCACTCTTTAACCCCTTTTCATCAACTATTTAATGAAGTTAACTGCCTTTCAATGGTGAACACATCTTTGATGGGATAAATGGAAGCAACTTGTACAAGCAAAATTATAAATAATACAAAACAAAGTAAGAATGTCTTACAGCTGTTTTAGCTTCTGTTATGTTGTCCCATGCTGATGCTAATTCTGTGCAACATAAAGAAAGGGAAATGTAAATCATATAATATGTCCGCATTTTAGTACCAATACTCAAAATCAAAACAAGGTTTTCAAATAGCTTTAATATTCAATGCTACAAAAATAAAAATTTAAAATTATGCTAAATCCAACACTTTTCTGTAAAACCCAGTCAGTATGTCTGACAGCAGTAGAATAAAAATGACTTTAGAAGCATTTCTTAATTCTTTAATTTTTGGTTGGATTTTACGCAGAATACTGTTGATAAACTTTGAAAGAAACTAAGTATCCAGTTTTGTTTTTTTACTGATGAGTTTCTAAGCATGAATCTATATACAGGCTACATGTATTCATTTCATTTTCCAACTTTGCATTATCATTTTCCCATCACAACATATCCCAAGGAACAAGTCGCCCATCCCCAAACCCCACCCAAACAACTAGCAAGCAAAGAATATTCAAGTGAAAACTGCTGACAAATGAACTTTTGAAGGCATCAATAAAAGCAGCAACTTAAGTAAGGAACCTAACACAGAGTATATAAATTTATAGATTTCATCTGATTATTGGTAAAATTTGTATTGCAGATTGAAAAAAAAAATCAAGTGTCAATGAATTTGTTCTGTATCTAGGTCATTAAGAATATTACCAGCAAGAGGTCTGTCATCATCGAGTTGATACGGGTTTCTCTGCACTAGAGTTGGCTCTGTGACTCGTCGGGCTCGTACAGTTGCACTAGCCATAGTGTAAGAACATGGGAGCTGTCATTTGTGCCTATAATTCAAACATTTATAGATATTCAATGAGTAATATTCTAACAGTGGATTTACAGCAGTAATCTTCGACTCAGTGTGTGATCCAAATACCTGCCCCCACCATAAAACAAAGTAAAATACACAGGCCTATATCATATCATCACGATAATCTGATAAAGTTGCACATCTTATGAAGCATAAACATAGAAAGAAAAAAAATTGTGAAACAATACAATTTTCTAACTTTTGTAACATGTGAAGGTCAAAAAACTTTTGATTTTGAAGATACTTCACTTTCATTTTTTTATATAATTATATTTTGCACTTTCCTTACCCTTGTGTTGTGTCTCTTTATCATGGTATCATTACGACAGCTCACATATATGAAATAATTTCAACTTAATGAGTACATCTGAATCATTTTGTAGTTCAAGCATGAACAATTGGTTTAAAAACACTTTTATTTCTTGAATAAATAAATGCTACAAAAATAGGTGCACTTTGCATTTCTTGGCATAGCCCGTAAGTTTCATTGAAACACAGCAAATGGTATGATCAAGTGCCATAATTTTGTGTGGGTCTTACATCTGTCGTGTCTGTGTGCACCCAAAAATTCACGCTCAAAATTTCAATTCATCATATTCATTTAACTTAGATATTGCTCCAAATGTATGAAATATTTACAGTAGATGATTTGTTGATGTTTTTCGAAAATATGCCGACAGAAATTTCAAATTTGGGCGGTAATTTGAAAGTGCATCTTCAACCTACATTTGATCTTGGTTAGACAGGCTTGGCAGCCAATGCACATCTGTCTGCTGTAGATACACGACTGAGTCGAGTGACACAGTGACAACATTGACAGAATTTCCTTAAAAACAAGTCATTTTTTCACATCTATTATCAATATTGGGTCTTCCTCAAAATATGAAAACACATCTACTTTTCATTGAATAAGAAATCTATATTTGCACAGTATTGCTGTAAAAAAAAAAAATTGGTGAGCAGAATGGTGGACTGGTGGCTGGCACTGGTGCAATGCACACATTCTCATTCATTTCACGTTCAGTGCAGTATCACCGACTGTCATGACACTGCTGGAAGCTGGAAGTGGGCATGGTGGGATTGACATTTAATTTTCACAGATGCAGACGTGCATGGTAAGCTTAGTAAACTCAAGATTACAATCATAAAATGAAAGCCATGTAGATCACGCGTCTACTCGAATTCATGCAGAGAACACTCTTTCGTACAGTATATCAAACATGGCATGATATGACTCACTTCCGAGTCACCTCGGTCGGTCCGCACGAAAACAACACACAATCGTATACGCTGCTAGTCCGACACACAGTGCTGTGCTTTTGCGGTTCAACCCACGCAATGGAAAAAAATCTCGCACAGTTCCATGAAGTTCCGCAGTAGAAGAACACTTTCCATGACTTAACCGTCAACTGTTTCATCATCAAATCGTTAAATTCAAATTCTCTACAATCTACTGAACAGAAAATTAGTATCAATTTCGTAAAATTACGATTCATGTGGTGTATTTTCCAATATAAATAAATACATATTTGAAGTAAACGGAAACACTTACCAATTCGCCATTTTGATGCTGAATCTTCTTCGCTGTGCATTGTGGGATATATCCTGGCTCAGTGCGTACGCTGCTTCCAGTGATAAGTGAATGTAAGGCGATTTTATTTTGGTACTCAGCGAACGAGAAAGGAGGAGTCATTGGATTGTTTGTGTTTGTGTGATCTCATCTCCACTGAATTAGTTGGGGAATATACCTTGACCCGATTATTGATCAACATCAACAGCTGCGTACAAGCTCGCAACATCGCATCATCACTGAATTTTGCATTTGCGAGCTAGCT
>JZLH01S0058689.1:71758-83933 GCA_001188425.1 Eucidaris tribuloides | reverse complement strand
TGTTTTAACCTGAATTAAATGTAAATTTGAGAAAATGCTGCATACACCACCCTGGTAATTTACTATTGTGAAACTGACCTCAAATTCATATGACAGGATAACAAGGATTGATACCTTTGAAGCGATGGATGATAGTTTTATATTCTCTAGAAAATATGCAGTTTGTAGGATTCTAAGAATACTTGATTTTATTTCTTTTTCTTCTTTTTTTTTGGGGGGAGTTGTGTTTCGTAATGGCAAAGCAGACAGAATACAGCTATAGACTCAATGAAGCCGAATTAAAATGATATCAATATTTATGGATTTGTGTATGGATATGTAATGTCATGAACTACAATATAATTCCTGCATGGTATTTAACTTGCACATCCACGCTAGAAAACCTTATTTGAAGATTTTTGTCAGATTGCAAGTCCGATTACCGGTACTTCCCTTCTATTAATCATTATCAATACCAATAACTTGCTAAAATGGTGTGTTGAAGTTTGAGATCATACGTCGTGAATTTGTTGTTTTATAGCAAATAACTAATAACGATCATGTTACAGCAATGTTGTTCTTCCCGTTGAGTTTTAAATTTCTCAAATCCCGAATCGCTGGTTTATGTGTTTCCATCGCAAGACCAGCGGAGGCTCACTTATTGCGTTAAACAGGCTCAACCTCGTGCGACCTTCGGCTAACGGAGTCTGTGAGTTTCGCGAACATTCATTTGTGAGATGTGCCCGGTGCACGGACGTCACAGATTTTGGAAAAGACGCTGGGAAAAGTCAAGTCATTTGAAAAGGATAAGTTTTAACGTTCCAAACTTTCCCCAAAACTCAAACATTTTACCCCAATTTATATGAGAGGTGTTTATTTATATAATCTTCACATTGTATATGATTTCAGTTGATATTCGACTTCATTTAGATGTTTTTGACATGCCAACAATGAATGACAGAATCTTTAAGGTTGAAAAGTAAACTTATTCATGATGTTAGAATACACACTATGTTTTTTTTCTAAAAGGTGAAGTATGAAAATGCAAGCAGAAGGCTTAGCCCTCCAAGCGAAATAAAATAATATCAATACTTATGATTGTGTTTGGGGAAAAATGAAATGTACATTGAAGGTACACTCAAAATGAACTACATTCAATTCTTTGGGCAGCTCATTTTAAATTGGCAATAGATACTTACATTTCAAGCAAGATTTATCTTGAATATGAAAAAGTTATGGATAGTATCTGACGAGGACCACAAACTGAATTCATGAGATTAGAATGCTGACTGGTAAACTTTCAATTTCAAAATACGTATTGTTGGAAATGTAAACAGGAAATTTAGGCTTTGCTGAATGAACAAAGAAACTTTGTTTTTGTATCAACGGGATTTCAAGCTTCCCAAGGGCTAATCTGTCCCCCTTTGTCTGGATGAAAACAAGTAAATACTAGTTGTGTACAAATTTACATGGTAGTCCCGTAACAACATTCCTGATTAAATAACTTATTTCTTATTAACTCCAGTCATTTTAAGTTCAACAAGGATTGGATAGTTTCTGATTTTGTTAGTGTGTCTATCAGATGTACATGTATTGATTTACAGGCATTTGTGTGTATGTGCTAAAAGTCTTCATTCAGTTCTTCACAGACATTTTATTCACAAATGATCACTTAACATTTAGATAAATCAAAGTTTTTGAATTGTGCCACTACATTGCATCAAAGCAGGTTTGCTGAAGGCAACTAACTGAGAAATAGCTGTTTATATACAACTATTTGTGAAGTTTTTTTAATACAATTATTCTTTTTGAGCATAAAAAGGAAAGAGAATATCTAGCTTTCTTGGCAGCCATATGACATATTCATTACTCGCTACAAAACTTGGGATCTCTTACTTACTTTTCCTTCAATCAATATTTCAACACTTTCAGGAATATAGTGCCAACCCTATTGTTATACTATCGAATCGGCATTAAAATGGGCCCTAGCAAATTCAGTGCGTCGGGTTCCCAACTGGGCCCTCAACCACAAACATACAATTATGCCTATCTGCAATCATCGTTGGATCTGAAAACTTCCACGCGGCTTCTGACAGTGACACATTCGCCGTCGTTCACTGGCGGCAGTTCAACCTCACGGACCAACTGAGAGCGTTGCTGCATGTTGATGAGTTGACTGGACTTTTGCAATTTAGGCGGGTGATGTATTGTCGATCTTCCGGCTGGGTCAGCGCCATGAGTCAGAATGTCATACGTCTCCCTGTCCATTCAGAATCAATTCTACGGTATCATATTTGGTCCGATGGTGACGGTCTCTTATCGGTAAAAATAATACGAGCGATGCAACCTTGCTATTTGGAAATTCTCGGACTAATAAACTGCGTGCTAAATTGAGTATTATTCTGCTTCTTGCTACCTTGCTACTTTCAATATTTTCCATTTATCTAATCCTTACGATGATTACACGATCATCTTCACTTGCATCACAAGGCGTGGTGACTCATGTATCGTTTACTGGTTAAATTCTTAGAAAAATATTTTTTTCATTGCTTATCTGCCCTTCTGGTACTGATCTTTTCAATTCAGTAAAGCTAATCTCTTCGGAAATCTGCGATTAACCTATTTAATGCAAAATCTCCAAGGAGTTAAATGAAACTTGACCGTTTCAAAACCTTACACCTAATTAGTTGAAATAATAAGTGTAAAGCGTGCTTAATTTATTACTATAGGGATATCTTTTAAATTGTTTTCCAAGAAATTATATTGATTTTCAAGTACATTCTTATGTAGGTCTAGGAACAAAACAAGGTCAACCCTGGCACAAATGGAACAAAGTTTTGCCTGCTAAGTTTTGATTGTGGATGGGCTAAAAAGACAAAATGGTCATTAAAAAGGTTTTGCTATTTAAGTGCTTTGCACAAAATATATATGTAACTGACTTCTTAAATGTCAACAAAAGTAACAGGAAATCTTGAATGCATCCGATATACAGCGTTTGCATTTACTGCTGCTATATGTATCTAGGTCGACTGGATATGTGGCTTTACATGTACTCTTATTATGATGCAGGTGCATCAAGTACAAGTCATGTATGTTTCACAAAACTGAGAAGATGCGAGTAGTAACAGCATTTAAACGATTCACAATTTGGGGAACAAAATTCAGTTTAAATATTGAGCATTGTCAAAAAATAGTTGCTTTTGCATAAGAGAACACATTTTATGCCAATTGTGTTAATTTCATCATCCTTTCTATGTGTTCTCAAAAAACTAAGACAAGCTTGAAGTCTATCATTATCAATCCTCGGTAAGGTGATAGGAGCTATAGGTACAACACAGTTTAAAAAAAATGCCTAATTTGAAAGTCAAAGTAAAGATTTATAAATGGTAAAAAAGTCATCCTGATTAGTTCAATCAGCACCGGATACCCACTATTTCTGTATCAAAGCCCAAGTATGTTTGAATACAATGGTAAAAAAATGATATTCTTTTGTAATTATGCTTTTTAATAGACCTCTACGATCTTGAATTCATGAAAAATGAAAATTGCTTGCTCTGAAACTCTTCATTGTTGTTAAGAAATTACTCAAGAATGCTCAAAATGTTGGGGGGGGGGGAGAGGGGGGGAGCCCAAATTACCCATAGGTAAGTGTACATTACACTAGATGCTCTCCTATAATATTTTGAAAACATCATAATTTTCTCTTTAAACATTTCACTAGGTTTATGTTGTTTCTGATGTCTGAGGCAAACAATAGACATACTCTGTGAAAGATTGACAAAAACCTTATCACATTTAAAAACATACTTGGCTTTAATGATATATGAAAATATACACAAATAATTGATTGCAAAATTAAAACTACAACAAATGACACTTGTATATAATAAATGTCTTTTAGTAAGAAGATGTTACATAAATCATTGACGAGGATTGCATGTCGTACACACTGTACATGTTATACTATGCATATTTTTTTTCTCAGCATGCACACCTTCTACGTCTGAGGTTCATCCCGGATGATTGAGGGTGTCGGCAAAGATGCGGCAGCGTACACCTCGCGGATATTTCTGTCGAGGACCGAACGCAAATCTTTAGTGTTTCTTCTGCTTCATGTTTGTTTGTCTTGGCTCGCACCGTTACAAACTTCTCGGAATCGTATATGGCACAATGATCAATTCCATTATCCGGGATGCATTGATTGCTATAGCTGCTCAGCGGCAAAACAAATCTGTTAAAGGTTATCTAGAAGGAAAAAACAGAAGAAGAACAGAACAGAACAGCCAGACATATGTACAGCATACAAACCAGGCTACAGCATGAATCGAATTTATTCAATGTTTCTATAGTATCACATGCACACACACATTTTTTCAATGCTACAACGAAACATATCTGTATCAAACAAACATATTGATACATCAATAAAAACATTAAAAGCTAAATGGCATGATTGGGGGTAGTCCTCAACTTGGCGAAAACTACTCTAGATCAAGTAAACTATGCAAGATCTCCTGTATAATCTTGAAGTCAAACGTGGACTCCATTCTTAAAATTAACTAATGTCAATAATCCCTCGTGGCAGGCAACCTTCTGTGTGGCTCTCTATGGATCCTATTTTGATCGTGCCCCGTATAGAATAATGTTCATGCTTGATTCTCCTGAGATAACAAATTAGAGACGAATCTTCCAGCAGGAATCCACTCTTCAGCTTCATTATAGTGCGATTATATTTCAACTCATATTGGTTCTTGAGGCTTTTCAAGTGGTGCCTAATCATGTCACCTATACCTTTAAGTCTATATCTTAACACGGTGTACAATACACCGGCACATAACAATACAATCCATGTGAAGGCAATAATTCTTGGAATTCTTCTACTTTTATAAGAGGGTTTTTGGTTTTCAAAAAAACTTTGTAAAGCGTTTGGCCAGATGGGATACGATGTCACAAACATGAAGTTAACCTGTTTTTGGCCTCCCAGATTCTGTTATTCATAGAGTTAAAACACAGGCACAGCCATTCCATAGCCTAATTGGTTAAGTTTAGCAAACAATACTACTATCATGTAATAAGCCAGAATACATGCCCACAATTCTATCATATATTTGCAGAGACTGTTATTTCATGATTTGATTCTACTTAAATCAATATGACAGATGGTTATATACCATCTTCCTGTTGAATTACATGTAAACCAAATGATAGCAATAATGTTTAGAATTGTTTGAACTGCTCACTGGAAATTCTCTTGTCTTTGTTCAATATGCAGTAGTCAAACATTACTGCTTTTGTTCCTTATTCTTCCATCTCATTCCTCGCTAATGATTCAACCGTTTAAAAATATGGGTAATATCTCCACAATAGTTAATACATTGGACAACAAATTAAAACTGAGATTGTTTCAGATAGTGAATTATACGCCGGTGATACACAGCAGTCAATTCTATCAGACCACCACAAAACTATCATAAAATGTGCATACATGATCACCAGAAGTCATTGCTATCTAACATTTGGATAGCTGTGAGCTTTATCATAATGAAAAGAATCACAACCTGTTTTACTTAAAAGGTCTCTTACAATGATGTCCATGATAAAATAATTCAGCAATGATTAGATCAGACTGTGATTTTTTGTTCGAGAAAATTTATCTATTGAACACAGTCGCATAATGTCTGATTTACATTAGTTATAGGTGACATAAGATGACCTTCAGTGAGTATGACCCAATATGATTATTTGACTTTCAACCAAAAACAAGTTTCGCACAATACATTGCAATTACACATCATTCTATATCAATCCCACTGTAATGATTGTTGCATACAGAAAACTTTGGTGACACAATTTCTGTGCTTTTTTATTATTACTGGGGAATTTGTACTTGGGGATTTTGTGGAGCTTGACTAAAGAAACAAAATAAGATCCCTACTTCTAGTAATCAATTATTTATGCCCCAGGATCAATATTGCTTCTGACATCAGCGTTAGATGTTTAACATAGCAGCTGGAGCCTTTAGAATACTTGCAGACTAAACATGATTAACTTACTTGGACAGGCTTCAAATCTGTGTCTGTTTGTTTCAAAAAACTGAAATTTATTTACTATTATCACATGAAAAAATATGACTTAGTTGTCTTTTGATGTAACTGGCTTTCTTTTAGTCCAGGTGAGATATTGCTGAAAATTCAGACACACTTGCAACTTTCACATTCATGCTGTGATTACTGGTCTTAACTTTATCTCTAAACATTTGAATGAGTAACAACATAAATCTGATTTACAATGCATTATCTATGAGAGAGAGATCTACAAATTCTGCGTCATTTTTAATTGCAAATTTGTCCTGTCAAAACGTAAACGTAAAATAAATAACTATGAATATTACTTATAAATTAGAAATTCATTGTGAATGAGTCAAGAATTTTTATCTTACAACTTTGCATACAATTTTCCTCGTAAATGCATGAGTAAAAGTGTCACAGAAGTGTAAAAACACCTACCATGTATAGCAACGCCTAGCAGCTTATGGCTGGCCTCACTGCCTTCTAAATCAATCAGCAGTCTAAGGTTTCATAAATGTACCAGGGCACTAGGAGTTGATACATGATCTCTTTTTCCATTATTATCAGTCATTATGTTAATATTTGCATTGTCTGAACAGCAATTTCATTATTTGAAGATAAATATCCAAATATCCATATCTTCTATGCGCCTGCCCTTTAACTCGCCCCCTCTCTGATTGCAAAGCATATATGGGCGCTCGCTCAGACATCGGTAGCGAGCAAAAGTCGCAAAAATCATTTTCTGCTTTTTTGCTTTGATTTCAAAATTCTCCATTAGTTCTCAGCTTTAAAAATGATATATAAACACTTGAAATTCGCAAAAGGAAAGGGCAAAAACGCGACCAAAAGATCAATTTTAAGCCACAGCGCGCCCGAAGTGACAAAACCTCACAGGAGAGTGTTTACATTAAGCCCACAAACTAGTAACAAAGAATGTAAAAATTGAATTGTGTTATTATGTCCAGGTGATGTCGTACAAACTTTATTTTTTCTTTGACAGATTGTTAATGGATGTACAGTTCAGCAATGCGTAGATTACATGTTGTCATATAAAGTTCAATTATGTGGTTGCCATGGTACCAAGGACAACAAAATTACAAAATTATGTTCAAATTGCATAATTAATGTTTCCAGTAGGATTTTTCAACAATTCTTAGTCTATTATGATATGCTTCTGCAGATCAAAAAATTACACGGTGCTCGGGCGATTCTCGACACCGATATGCGGTAAAGAGCCCCCGAATGTGCTAAAGTAGACCCCTTAAATTGCACTAGAGTTCCATGCCATAAAAAATATCTGGAAAGCACAGAAACAGGAAAGTAGCCCCGAAAGAAAATTTTTTTTTCTCTGCTTATGCATCACATTAATTATTACTAAACTTGACAGTCACCAATGCATCTTCATTTTAATTATGATTTTTATTTGTTTACTTACAAATGTTTTCCATACGCCACATGAAAAAAATCAGAAACAAAGTAAACTGTTTCATAACTAAAAAAATAGAGAGATATAAATTATTCTTACTTTATGCAGAAGCTGATGGATGTTAATTACAAGAGCCACCACTGGATAGCTCACAATAGCAACTTCAATTATGGGTTGCCATGGTAACCCATGGACAAACAAAATTATTTACAAAATTCTGTTTAAATTTGCAAGAATTACATTTCTGTGTTATTTTTCATGAGGTTTGATGGTATTATGAATTGCTTAATGCATCAGACATTAATATTACTATAAGTTAATTCACACACTGCATATTAATTAATTATGTATTTATTTTAATGTTGTTTACTACAAATGTATTCCATATGCCACATCTGTAACCGGATTAATCAGTAAACAAAAGTAAACTGTTATTACTTGTAAAATAATGAGATGATTTCATTCTTCTGTATGCAGGATAGTCTGTATGGTATGTCATTACAGAAGCAACACTAATAAGTCCAATAGTAACTTCATTATGTGGTTGCCATGGTAACCATGGACAACAAAATTATTATTAAGAATTCTGTTTTAAATTGCGAAGAATTAACATTGCTGCGTTTATTTTTCATGAGTTATGTAATATGATATGGTAATGCCATCAGACATTAATATTAATTCACGATGTCACATATGCATCATTAATTAATTATGATTTTTTTTTTTAAATTTTTCACTACAAATTTTAATATTGCCACTTGTAAGCAAATCAGTAAACAAAATTAAACTGTTATTATCAAAAAAAAATGAGATATAAATTTCATTTTCTTTATGCAGTAGCTGATGTGATGTCCAATGACAAGAGGCTGCTGTCGCTAATCAAGGACAGTGTTTACACAATGGTGTTTAAGTTGTAAGAATTCATGTTCAAGTCCAAACAGTTTATCCCAAATCATGCTTTCAGAATTTTGTCAGCACGAACATATCTTTAATACTAAAGACATTGAGTCATCCAGATATTATTGCATGATTTTTTTGTACCAGTCTGCCATGCGATTTCTGTTATGATCTTTAATTTTTGCATAACTTTATTGAGATCTATCTCTTACTTTCACTCCACTTTTATATGTTCTTTAAAGTTATGTGTGTATGGAATACGTTTCTATCGATATAACAATTTTAATAGAAATAACTGTCTACAATCGTCATTATTGAAAATGAGTAATATGAAATAAAGTTTATTGGTATGGAATACATGTTGTGTAATACAATATTTTTAATGAAAAAATACGGGGCCTATCACATAGGTCTATGTGTACACTCCAATTGAAAATGATGTAATAAATAAAATTATAATTGCGTATGAATACATTAATCATAAACAATTTATTTAAAATTACCTCTGTCAAGTCATATATTGCAAAAAGTAGAGTAAATAAAATTAAAAAAAAATTAAAGACAAAATCATATATCATGTAATGATGTGTGATAACTTAGTACAAAGATATAATATTAAGATCTGGAATCTATTTCTATTTTTAGTAAAAAAAATCAGTATGTCTATGTGTGTGATGTTTTTATGGTTGTGGTTGGTTGTAGTGTTCTGCTGGCTCTTGTGTGTGTTGTGATGTGGGTGTGTGATGTGTGTTTATATTTCATGTGTAAATCATTGATCCACCATCAAAATTCAAACATTAAAAAAAAGTATCAGCTCAGTTCAAATTACTCAACGGCTTAAATCAATAATTTTCGAATGATATTTATAAGTACAACTATTATTTAATATACGATGAAATATGTAAAACATCATGAGAAAACACAAAATTTTACGACAAAATTTACGATAAACCAACATACTGTCACACTGCGATGACTGCGGCGGACTCTACTCTAGCCGTGTCGCGGCTGCGAAGCAGTGCGCGGTCGCGATCGCGGCAGTGCTGTTCATTGTCCCCGGCGCAACCGGGCAAAACCTGGTTGGCGCACCGCTGACTTGCCGACTCAGGCGTTCAATGTCGTTAAGTATTTCACATCACCAAATAACAATTTCCAAGTAATTTGAACCGTTCTTGATTTATGGACGTTTCAGCGAGTTTTATAGGGCTGCTTATACTTCGGAAATCACGATTTTCATGAAACATAGCCATAATTTTGAAGGTGAAAAACTCGGAAAAAACTCAGAAAAAATATGAAGGTAAGTTCAGTGGTAAGTGCACACATGTGTAACCCACCAAACAACGTGAATCGTGCATGCTTGCTCCCCCGACTTTCGGGGGAAGGTGTTCAGAAGGGATCGGGGTTTTTTTCGCATGTGCGATCAAACTCTGTGTACAGTTTCGCTACGTGCGCAGATCGGATGCGCAGTGGACGTTTTCCGTCCCTACTTAGAGATGATGTATTTCATATTAGGCGCTGATCACATCACATTATTATTCCAATCACTTCAACTTCTTATAAAATATTTCTAGATGCCAGCATCATGAACATCATCATACATTATTCATTTAGAAATTTGCATTTCTCCCTAGGGTAGCCCTCACATCATGCTTATCAATTATCTTATCCTACCCACACAAATACCCCTTACCCCAAAACGGCACTCAACATTGTAATGTAGAGCAGGAATTCTCCCTCTGGAACACAGAAGGAAAGTTGCATCCCTCTGCACTTTTTACCGACCCTTCTTCATGACACCATCCTCCGAGTTAGCTCATATCCTGCCAAATGTAACAACTCATGTATGCTTAACTCGATCTTCTGTGAGCAGTCACCCACATGCTGTTATAGTATACCCAAGTCCAACACCCAGCTTCATCTTTCCTCCTACATCCCGGCTAGAACAGCCAGGCCATGGAACTCTCTCCCTCCAACCGTGTTTCCTGATGTTCCAAACATGGATCACTTCAAGTCTGCAGTTAACGCTCATTTGTTATTTTAGTTTAACATGTATGATTTCAGTATTACTTGTGATGTAGTAAAATCGTATGTAATGGCCACTTTTCATCTATTTGATGGCACCACCAGGCCTTGAATTTATGAATAAAAATATATATATATATATATATATATATATATATTTCTGTCAACAATCAACACTTTGTCTACATTATGTTACTGTAACTATTCTATTTATTCTAGTTGCCTTGATAAAAAACCCTGTTTTACCCAACATCATAATTTGCATGCTTCCTTTTCTGCCATAGATATGGTTATCACAACATGCAAATAGCACTCACCATTTGAGTCTTTGTCACCTTGAAATTTATTCTCAAAATAATAATTATATGCATCATCAATTCATCATCAAGTCATCATACACAAAGTGCTCAAACACAATCTAGGCCTACACATTTAACTGTGCATATTCTGGAATATAAACAATATCGCAAACATACATCGAATGAAGGTAAATTGCAATAATTTCCATGCAAATAGTATATGATACATAAATTTCCAAATACACAAATAGTGAGTCAAATATGTTCCAACCCAACGAAAGTAAACGTAACACAATACTTGGTCCCAAAATACAGATCTTTAGTGAAGTGACTTTTATTTTGTTATTATTCAAGCACTAGAAATGCAACTACACACACAGGTGATACATACCTTTAGAATGAATAACTTTGCACAGTTGGAATTTTTCCTGGCACAATAGAAATAATCCTAGCGAGAGAATAATTCCAGTCCAATCCACGTCATTTGAGTAGATCCAAAAAAGAAACGCAAGGGTAACGGGCAGAAAAGGCTAAAATTCCACAATGCGAGCAAAGGATTCCCATATGACTATTCACAAACAGTGCAAACTCAACATCTGATTCTAACATGCCTGTGCAGTGCGCACACTGTACACAAAACAAATGCCTCCATGTGGGTTTAGGGATTTACTATGGATCACACAGGATTTAATGCCATGCTTACAATAGCCAATGGAAACGGAGTATTTGACACCTAAACTTCAGCTATGAATATGCATGAGTCATTAGCCAATGGCTGGGTTGGACAGGAGGAGTGACTTGTGGGCTGCTCCATTATCCATACAGTGTGGGCAACATGACTTCTGGAGGGGAAACATGGGTGGTAAAAGATTTGTATATGAACGACATGTACATGTAGTTGTGCATCAATTTATCTTGGTTTTCTATCATTTATAGTATGCAGACTTGTTTCAGACTTTGACAATCAAAAAATGCTTTTATTAGTTAGTGATGTCTCTTTGCCAATTAATTTTATCCATAATGTTTATGACACCATTTTCTTTCACATTAGGCCTATGCTATGACTATTTCAATGACTTCAACATGAATTAATGCTGGGGAATTAAAGGCATCGTATAACACCGTTTCCAGTTAAAGAAAATCTGAGCTACATGATTCCTCATGCTACTGGTGTCTCTGATAAGGTCTAAAAAATGAAGTACCTGAAAAAAAAATTACCAGTTTAAAATGATCATTAAAGTGATAGGCTAACCTTGTGGAGCTTCAATTCTCCCTATCGCATGTAGCCGATATCAAGCGATATCACCTCACGATACCGATATCTGATCGATCGCTCTTGGGATGTACACTTCCGGTTCCGGTAAATTGTACAGTCAAACGCACAGACCATGTCATTTCGAACCTCATCAAATTCGTAATATCAATTTCTTATACCCGAGCAAACATGGATTGACCTGATGAACAATTTTGGAGAATGTCTGTGT
>JZLH01S0058689.1:41866-63060 GCA_001188425.1 Eucidaris tribuloides | reverse complement strand
CTGGAGAGGAGGTAACACATAATTTGATGGAAAAGTAGTTGTTTACATCAGCAATGTTCTATGCTTCACAGTATAAACAGGAGTGGTGTACAAAATAATGATAATGATGACAACAATGAAGAAGAAAAAGAAGCAGAAAAAAAGGAAGAAGAAGAAGAAGAAGAAGAAGAAGAAGAAGAAGAAGAAGAAGAAGAAGAAGAAAAGATAACAGATAGCTTGACCTCCTACTTCTTTGGACAAACATCAATTGCCTTCCAATCTACTTATTCGCCCACTCAAGAACTTGACACAACTTGTCATAAAACCCCTCTTTTCTTCATCTATATTTGTGTCAAACAAAGAAGGATATCATCCATTCATCAGAACACCATTTTGTCCAGGAAGTAGCAATTCATTGTTTCCATTGGAGTACAGATAGGAATAAAAGAGTAAGATAAAGATATTTGTGTGTAAGTGTTTATGGTATTATGATCTTTAATCAGTATTATATGCGCTATCTCAAAACTGTCTGTATTTTGTTTTATGTGGGTACATCAAGAAGAAGAAGAAGCAGAAGAAGAAGAAGAAGAAGAAGAAGAAGAAGAAGAAGAAGAAGAAGAAGAAGAAGAAGAATATGATGAAGAAGATGGTGAAGAAGGAGATGAAGAAGGAGATGAAGAAGAGGAAGATGAAGAAGAAACAGAAGAAGAAGAAGACAAAGAAGAAATGGGTGTTTGCAAATTTGATATTGGTGTGAAATTGATACAGGTGTATGTGAACAGTGTTCATGCCAAATCCGATACAACCTAATTAGACAAGCTATTGACAAAATTGACAACACAAAACCAGTCACAACATACACTGTAGACTGTTATCACAAGTAGACTGTTATCACAAGTAGGCCTATCAAAAAACATGTTTGCAATGATGTTTGCAGTCAAATAGATTGGATTTATAGATTTGTTTTCTTTATCCCACTGTAAACACATTCAAATGTTTATTGTAATACAGTGGTCTGAGCATAATTGGGTAACATTTAATGGGGTACTCCTGTTAAAATCAAATGGGTTAACTTTAGGCAAACATTTCTTATCTCTCCTACTGAAATTTACTCCACTAATAAAAACTACTGATTTTAAATGGGTATAAAAATGTCTTGCAAAATGTCTACCCATTATGCAGACACCACTGTATAGCATGAGCTAAAAAGTTGAGAAAACCAAGTCTTTTCTCTCAAGAAATATTATCATAAGACTACTATCACGGAATGATAGAGTGTACTGGCCATTCACATTTATTCATGAGTCCTTTTTGGCAATCAGAAAATGCTCTTGTGAGATGATGCTTACATCAACATCAAGGGCACAGTCTTAGCTTTCAAATGTCATTTGTTCAATTTGCTCGTTTCATCTCAAGATATGTCTACTTTACAACGAAAGGGTGAATGATAGCAGCAGGCCCTCTTCTGTATTCAGGGTAGCACAAATGGGATTTCACCATTTCAACCTGTCATTGTTGACAATTAAAACAAGCACATTAAAGTGATAGGCTAACATTGTGGAGCTTTGATTTAAAAAATTGTCCAACTGTGATATCTGAGCTACATAGTAGTGTTAAAATGGACAAATAAACACCCTAGAATACAAAAATTTGGAAAGTTACGCTGCCAATGGCAAGGTATGCATAAATAAACAATTTCTACTCTGGTGGATGATAAAATAGCCTAGATCTGCACGCAGTAAGTCTATGGGAGGAAATGAGCAGGTGAATCCGGACAATTTGAATGCTTGTAGATTTTCACTTTTTTTAAAGCACTAAATCATCATTTTGAAATACAATTTTTTCAGGGTTTCATTTTTAGACCTTATCAAAGACACCTGGAGCGTGGAGGATTATGTAGCTCACATTTTTTTAATTGTGGTAAATGTTAGCCAACGGCTTTAAAACAAGAACATTAAACAGAACAAAAAGCATTTGAAAGCTAAGACTATGCCCTAGACGTTGATGTAAGCATCACTTCACAACAGTATTTCTAATTGTCAAAAAAAAACCAGAACCCCAAAACAAAGGCTTATTGTGCAGAAGCAATGAGGCATATGATTGAAAAAATATGTTCAAAATAAACTTTCACTTACGCTCTTTCAAATGATACATTAAGCAAACTTATTCATCCATGCATCTCTGAGTACCGTGACTTTGAAAATTCAATGTCAAAATCCATTTGCTACACTTTTTGGCTTTTGACAGTGAGGTGTGCTCAGTGTCAAAGGCAAAAAAGGAAGCAAATGGTTTTTGACATTAAAATTTCGAAGTCATGTTACTCAGAGATGCTTGAATTTGAATAAGTTTGCTTAATGTATCATTTGACAGAGCATTAGTGAAAGTTTATTTTGAACATATTTTTTTCAATCACCTGCCCTATTGCTTCCGCACAATAAGCCTTTGTTAAGTTTGTTTTAGGGGTTCTGTTTTTTCTGGGATGTACTGTACATCACTGTGTCAGGGCACATCACTTGAGGTCATAAGGTGGAGGCTTTGATGACATCACAAAGAAGAACTGATAAGGACACTATTGCCCTGCAATAGTATCCAACTATTGCCCTCCAATCAGATCAACACTCCATACCACAGATACTATCAGCTACTGATAAGGGGTGAATAATACCTCTTGTCTAATTTGTTGACTGAACTCATTAATTAAAGAGCTGGGAACAAAGAGGTGTTTTCAATTAGCTTTAATATAGGGGCATAGTGTAGGTCAATATACATTGAGATTGCATATCAAGATATTCTGGTGTTTGTGTTTTTGTAGGTATTTCTGTGCATGCATGTGTGTGTCTGTGTGTATATATGTGTACATGTGTGTGTATAAACACCCACGCCAGAATTGTTGTGACTGTGAGTGTGATCGTGATTCACTTCATAACACACGTAAGAGAATTATAGGTATTACAAATAGGCCTACGTATTAAATCTTTGATTGGAGTCCAAAAATTCAGAACCCATTACATGAACATGTCAAGTGTGGAATACAAAACTTGGAAACATTTGCATAAAGTACTTTGTAAATGAACTACCAGGAACAACATTGTTTTCATCTATTCCCAAGAATTTCACAAACATTGTCATACTCCGTAAATTCAGGTCAGCTCAGACCAACACACACGCTGATATTATATGTGTATTAACAATAATTACTAGTATGGTAATGCCCATTTCAATGCATTGATTTGTAAACTTATTCAAATTCAGAAACTGAAATTTCTACTTCACTAGGCACACAACTCCAGTGGTTTAATCCACTTCTCTCCATAGAGCAATACAAGTGGATGACCATTAGGTAAATGACCTTGCCTCTCCCCCAGTAGCCCTGACTGTAACTCAGTGAGGGGACTCCCATGGTGATTGTGGTGCATTGTGATGTCTGACAAACAATCCCCTGGAGTCTAGGTTGTGTCAAGTTTGGTTATGCTTCAGTAGGACAAGTCCCACTTCAACAGGACAAAATGCATCAAATTAATCTCGAGAAAGTTAGATAAAAATAAAGCAGAAACTGAACAAGTTGAAAATACAGGGGAAACAAGAATCAACTGTTTACCAGCTTAGCGAATGTGTCTACCATACATTCACTCAGAAGCCGCTATGCAAAATTCTACCATGTACATGTAATTGAAACCATCAAAGTAAAACAACATTTTTTTTTCACTAAAAACTGCAATTTAATAGGAAAATGGTAATGCACAAAAGTATTTTTGTGAAGAAAAGTGAGGAGGATGCCATCAGGTTTTTCAAACTTTGGCTTTGGAGGAGCGTGAATGTCAAATAAACCAACAGGTCAATTTATGACTGGGTCAGGGAGAGAAAATGGACTATTGTCTTCCATGACAAGTCATGAGGTACATAAATATAGGCACTGCCAACACAGACCAGACAGTTTGGTGTGCACTGTGCAGAGTAGTTGATGCAGAATTCATGACAAAAATTGTGTTCGTCACCAAAGATTCTACTGGAGGGATGTCAGTCAGTGGAGAAATTGATTGGTTGTGGTCCTCAACTTGGAGTAAAACTATTCTAGAATCAAGTGAACTATGCAAGGATTCTACTGTGAAAATTTTGGGGTCGAATGTCGACTAATTTAAAAGAACTACCATCAATATGCCTTGTGACAGACAAATTTGTTGTGTAGCTTTCTATGGGATTAATTTATATCATGGCACAAGAGTAATTCAATACTGGTATGTTCATGCTTGATTCTCCTGAAGTAAACAAATTCTAGACATTTTTTTCAGCCAAGGTTTACAGTCTAACTGGTGTATAAATTGGTACGCCTATATATTTCAACCAGTTTGGTTTTTCTGGCATTTTTTTACTCCTTCCAATAATGTCAAAGCCCTTCAACTCTTAGGCCCCTGTGGGTTGCTCATAGTAAATGGTATAATGTTACCTATTTTTGTATTTATTTTTGACGTTTTGAAAAATATACATGTACCATTATTTCTATTTGTCAGATTTTTCTGAACCTTTCACCAATCCACTCCCCCCATTTTTCTGTTTTTATTGAAAAGATTTTATCAGAGTGGAATCCCCCTTTAAAGTTTACCCCTTTTAAGTTGGGCATTGCCCCATGCAGATACCGTCTACACCCCTTTGGCATACAAATAGTACCTCCACAACATAGTTTGGACCCTTTGTAGCCGGGGTTACAAAAACACAAATTTATGAAATAACGACAATTTTTGATAAGTAATATGTTGTATAGCCTACCCTTAGATCTCCTGGAGGTGTTTTGAGTTCTGACGTATTGAGAACAGGTTGTTTTTATTTCGCAGCGGGAGGGTGTCAGGTCTATTGTTAGCCGAGTCTCGTCGACTTTGCAATTATGATATTGGACGGAGGTAGCTAGACGCTTCCGCGGAAAAGATAGAATTACAAAATTTGACGTTTCCTAGATAGTATGTACATTTGTTAATGCACGCAAGGCATCCCCGGGCAACACCTTTTCCTTCCATATTCGTGGAACAAAAATACATTTTTCCCGATTTGAATCATTTCTGAAAGTGGAATTCAAGCTTGCAAGTGTTCTATGTGTGTAGGGCCCGCTACATACATGTACATGTACTTGTAGATTTCTTTGAAATGAGCCCAGAATATTGGAGACTGATGTTGATTGAAAAACAACAATGCATTTGCATTAATTCTCCTTGGCAATTTGACACAAACAAGATTTAACTCCTTTGGGGTCTCTATAATTATTCTCATGAATGCATTTATCTATTTATTTATTTATTCATATATTTATTAATTTATTTCATTTACTTACTTATTAATTAAAGTGATAGGCTAACATTGTGGAGCTTCAATTTAAAAAATTGTCAAACTTTGATATCTGAGCTACATAGTAGTGTTCAAATGGACAAATAAACACCCTAGAATACAAAAGTTCGGAAAGTTACACTGCCAATGGCAAGTTATGCATAAATAAACAAAACTTGGGGCGAGTTTTAATAGCCTAGGTGTACACACAGTAAGTCTATGGGAGGAAATGGGCATAGTGAATCTGGTCAACTTACTATTTTCACTTATTTAAAGCACTAAATAATCATTTTGAAATACAATTTTTTCAGGGCTTCATTTCTAGACCTCATCAAAGACACAGGTAGCATGAGGAATCATGTGGCTCATATTTTTTAACTTTGGTAAATGTTAGCCAATACCTTTAACTCACTCATTTATTCCCTAATGATTCCCTATCAGAATGAACACACAATCACACAGTGTGGCACCCTTGACAGTCTGTTCTTCCCAGTAGGGTTGGATTATTGATTGATTGATTGATTGATTTACTTATTTATCTGTTTATTTATTCATTTCCTTTTCTTTATATAATTAACAGATCAGGGCGTTGGATGGGACAGGGGGCGTTGGGCGGGTCGGGGCATTGAGTGGGTCGGGGTTTTGGACGGGTAGGGGTCTCTCAATGGGGATGGAATGGATTATTATGTGTAAATATGTATATTATTGTATTTTTTAATCTCATATACAGTGTATGTAATGTTGTACTTGTCATTGTATTGATTCCTTTTTTTTACTTCACGGACTCACTGAAGAACAGCTGTTTAGCTGAAGTGAGTGACCATAGAGTAATAAAATAAATGAAATGAAATGAAATGAAATGAACTGATACTGATTTTCGAATGAAGGTTTGTGTATTAAAGAACTCATGAACTCCAACAAGGGGGAGGATTGTTCTAGTAGTCAGTCCAAAGGCCAGCGCACTATACACGACTGTCGCCGCACCGACTTGGATCCAAAAAAACAAGCTATATCACACGCTGATCGGGATACAAAAGCAAATCGGTAAGTCGTGCGACGGAAAATCGCATAGTGTGCGGTGGCCTTTACATGTAACAATACATTCAGATATGGTGGATTGGACAAATTTTTCGAGCCGGCCCGAGGCCGGCCTAAAGCTTGGTGTAAATGCAAAGGAGGCCCGAGGCCCTCCCCGATTTGGGACCACCTCTGGAGGTGGTCTCGGGCCGGCCCGAGGCCGGCCTCGGGCCGGCCTATATTTGGTGTAAATGGAAAGGAGGCCTCGGGCCCCCAATTTACCACGCGATGCGGCGCTGTTACATAATACATAATGCCCAAACAATGCCCGGACCGTACTTCCGGTGTATGTAGCGTGCAGGTAATCCGTGAATCAAATCAATCAAACCAACCATCGTAATTTGAAAAAAAGACAACAAAATACATGAATTACATCCGTTATAGGTATCCTTTTTTTTCTTTATACAGTTGTACGAACTGCATTATGTTTTATCACCATCAACAATACACGACATGAAAAAAAAAATTGCTGTTTACTTCAGAGTCTCATTCCAGCATTTTTTTTAATCGACTCTCTTACGAGACACTTATGTAGGAATGTTATACATGTATGTGCAACGTGTAGGCCTATATTGATGTCGCGCGCGAAAAAAAAATCCTGTTTTCTTTTACATCAATGATAGGGAGACACAATGCGGCGAGTTTTGGAAAGGGGGCCTTTAGGCCGGCCTAATATTTGGTGTAAATGCACAAAATTGCGGGCTTTGGGCCTCCAATTTAGGCCGGCCCGAGGCCGGCCTCAGGCTGGCCTTTTGGTGTAAATCGGGCCTAAGTATAGTTTCCTCATGTCAGCCAGAAAACAACATTAAGACAGATTAGAATACTGTCCTCTTTTGGCTCAAATGGTAAAAGTAATTGCACCAATGTTTCCATGCAATTCAACCTAACACACATTTGTTATTGTCTTGCAGTCCTTATACACCTACAAAAACTACAACAATACATATTCATGGAAATGTGTGTGTATTTTCAGTCTACTTTTTGCTTTCTCCGCTTGAATTGCCTCTTGATCGAAGACCTTCAAAAACTAACACAAAACAGCTGAATAAAAGTAGAGCGTGAAGTATAGTTTGTAAAGATGAAAAGGACAACAGCAGGAAAAAAGCACACACCAAGCATCGTTTAGTATTCATAAATTTCTCGAAGCCATTCCCAAGGCATTAGCCCTCCATCCGTCGTTCCCTCCTCTTTGCAACACTCCACGGCTACCATTAGTAATTAGAGACCGAAAAAATGAGGAAAATGGCCAAAAAGGATGATTTATTAAGTGAGAAAACGGACGCCAATTCTTGACGTGGCTGCTTTAAGCAGGAGGGAAATGCACGCTTGACTGAACTCAACGACACTGTCAATATTTACTCAGAAGAGAACAACTTGTTATCCTGCATGCATAATGAATTCTAAAGTAGTGAATTAAAAAGCTGCAAAGTAGCTAGATTGTATTCTTACATTGTATTCTTTAAAAAGAGACAAGCAACTTCCCACGCGATGATATAAATATGAATTTCTTAACCTCTTCTTGCAAAAGTTAAAACAAGTGCAGCAAACGTATTCTTTCTACACCAAGAGACAAGCTGCTTGCTACACTTTGATATAAATATGAATTTTTTGACCTTGCCTTTCAAAAGTTTAAAAAATACAACAAATTTTGTTGACAATTTCCCAACCAAATATGTTTAAACTGTCATGACTGCTGATGCCTTCCCAGTGCCCACCCCCACCTCCTGTTAGTCTGCAGGCACAGACTTTATTTTGGCACTACAATTTCACAGCGCCTTGAGCCAAGACTAATCTTGTTGACTAGGGCACGTGCCAAGGAGCAACTATAACACAGGGCCTATGGAAGAACTAGTCTGCAGCACAGATTGTTCAGACCCTGATTTGCATAGCACGACGGACAAGGGTTTATGCCTGAAAACTAACCTCCTGTTGCTCACCCAAGATGAAAAACATCAATCAGTGACCAAATCAGGATTATTAACTAAAGCAGTTTGACTGCTAGTATGAATTTTTGTACGAATCTAATCTGACCAAAAGTTTTGTATACAAGGTCCCGTGACCTTTGACCTTTCAACTTCGAACTCTAATCAGTTCATCATAGCCTCATAAAACATACTTGACCCAAGGTACATCAACATCAATTCAGATAATTCTTAAAGGCAAAGTTCACCCTGACATCAAGTTGGTTTTAAATAAAAGCAGAACAGTGAGAGAAACATATTAATGAAAGTTTGGCGAAAATCCATCAAAGAATAAGAGAGTTATGAAGTTTCAAAGTTTTAGCTTTGTGAAGTCACATACGAGCAGTTCCCCATATGTCATGTAATATAAATTCCATAAATTGCCACTTTTTAATAGTTCATGATAATTGAATGCACAGGTAAAATAATTTTCAAATTTCTGAGAAAACGGCACTGTTATGGAATTTATATCACATGACACATGGGGAGCTGCTCGCATGTGACGTCACAAATTTAAAACTTTGAAACTTCATAACTCTGTTATTTTCGCCAAACTTTCATTAAATTATGTTTCTCTCATTTTTCTGCTTTTATTAAAAACAACTTGATGTCAGGGTGAACCTTGCCTTTAAGTTATCGTGGTAACGAGAACTGGTAAGGGACAGACAACCCGAAAATGTAATGCCTCCAGCAACTATGTTGCGGAAGCATAAAAATGAAGTGAAGCCCATGGACTATATTTTGAATGTAAAGAATTAGAGGGAGTCACATCTGGTATACTGTAGCACTGGCAAGGCTACTCATCCTCCAGCTTGGAATATTTGATAGAACTACAGACAAATTGTTCTATTTTCAAGTGGAAAAATCAGTGCTTTGCAATGTTTTACTATATTATGAAGATAAGATGAATCTTCTGCCCTACTCCACTGACACAGAAAGGTGCAAAAAAAGAATAATTTCTTTTTTTTTCTCACCAAAATGTTGATTGAAGTACCAGATAACAACAACACAAACAATATTTATATCTTATACCTATCCTCAGGCCATCAAAGATAATATCACAGTTTCTCTCGCCTTCCATTCTCTGCATCCACTCCCACCCCGCCCCCAATGGGTTTGCATCCTGCTACTCATATTACACAACATTAATGCAGTTTCATGTGAGCGTACTGTATCTTTCCAATCTTTCGCCTGAATTATGGATGATTTATCTTTCTATCTACACAATCTGCACTGATTTATTTCTCGGCCCGTTACAATACACCCCATTTGTACCTTGATCGGTGTAACTCCGCAACTCTCCCCCTAATTCTGTAATTTCCTCACGAATCCTCGTTCCGGTAATGCATGTGTTAGCATGTGTACGTTTCCATAATGGCGGCAAAGAGCTCACGCATTTTATTTTTTTTTTGTCCTGATCTGTATCGTTTTTGCCTCGGCACGGCTCTCGGCTCATCAAAGATTTAGATCGAGCTCGTCAACGATGCGTGGAAGAAGGTGGGTGTGTGTCATCGCATCCATTTTCCACCGCAAACCAGCGTCAGATGAGCGTAACGTGATCCTCCCGTTAAGCTTTCCATTCACCATCGACTCTATAATGGTTATACGGCACGTCACCAGCCATCCATCTCAGACCACTCTAATACATTTTGAATACCGTATTATTGTCATCTTGAAAGGTAGTAACTTTTCTCCCTGTTTGTTTTTCCATCGACATTTCAAGCCATTTATAAGCCCGTTTTATTGTCTATAATTGGCTATAAATGTAAATAATTTTTGCCCGCAGGATTTTAAGCACTCACTCGGAGAATTCAATGTAGCTATTGTAGAGTAGGTCTATCTATTCAACAGTTGTTATTGGTTTTACAAATTTATTAATTAATTATATATTTTCTTACTTCAACTTAAACGGGATGTGAATAATATAACAACACTATCGTCTTGTTTTAATTCTTGCCTTTAATATTTCCACATGACCACATTTCAATTTAGCTCATTTTAACCCTTTTTTATCTATAGCATGTAGTTTAAATCTATGTTATATTCGGGTTTACAAGTTAACAATGACCATGTGTACGGGTTTTTTTATGTGAGCTAACTGAGCTACATACTTGATAAGGTCTACAATTGAAGCCCTGAAAAAAAAATTGTATTTCAAAATGAATATTTAGTGCTTCAAAAAAGTGAAAATCCATGAAGTACTCTGGTAGACCGGATTCACCTTTCTCCTTTTCTCCCATAGACTACTGTGTATAGATGTAGGCCAGTTTATACTCCACCATAGTGATAATTCATTGGTGAGATATCTTGCCAGTGGCAGCATAACTTTCCAAACTGGGTTATTTATTTTTCCATTTAAGCACTACTATGTAGCTCAGATATCAAACTTTAGACAACTTTTTTAAATTGAAGCTCTACAATTGATGTTAACTTATGTCTTACATAACAAAATAAGACTGAATTTTGGTACAGTGTACCTCTCAAGGATTAAGGCATTGAAAGCCCAAGTATAGTTTTGGTCGATCAGACAAAATTTTTGTCAATCTTTCACAAAGTATTCTATTGTCACCCAAGACATTAGAAAACAACATCAAACCCACTGGAAATTGTTTATAGTGACAAATTACGATGTTGAAATTAAAGGAGCACATCTAACGGCATGTAGCCTACATTTCGTATGGGAAATCTCAGGGGTCCCCCCGCCCCCCCCCCCCCCCGACGATTTTACATTTTGAGTAATTTCTCAAAAATGGAGGGTTTCAGAGCAAACAATTTTCAGGACATTGATAGATCATATAAGTGTATCTAAAAACATAATCGCAAAGAATTTCATTTTTTACCATTTACCAAAACTATACTTGGGCTTTAATTTTTTTTCCCATATCTAAACAGAACCACGCAACTTTCTTCAAACCTACTGGAAATGACATGGTTTTCACATAATATATCTGTTCTTAGTTTCCAACAGGTTAAAATTCTAAGTTAATAAATTATATCGAGTAGGATATTTCAAAATAAAACAAAATTTCATCTCACTTACCCAGTAACTCTGGCATCCTAGAAAAGATATGAATAAAAGAACAGCTACAGTGTAGATCCCAATTAATCATCCAATGTATGAAGTCTGGCTGGCTGAGCTGAAAAATCACAAATGACTTCACCCCAAAATACAAGAAAAGTTGAACCGCGATCAAAACCTCTTAAATAACACCCCCAAGCTGTCATACGCAAACTACTACGCGTGCAAATATGCATAAATACAGACACACACGGACATGGACATACACACACACACACACAAAGCTCAACAAATGTCAAAATCGCACAAGCTTTGTATGCCGACCACTTGATTGACAATTCAGTGAAAGCTTCTGTTGTCGCTGACGTGACAGAACAATAATAGCAAACGCAAAAAAAAAAAAAAACCCTACCGGTGGTACGTTCTCTCATTATTTCCCTCGTTTCCTTCAGACAAACAATCGCTGCGAAGAAGTGCATTCTTCTGAGGGTCAAGTCCATTCTGGTTTGAATGGAGAGAGGTAGAGAAGGCAGAAAGCCGATGGATTTGAGTTGTATAACTCAGGTATGGAGGATTTCCTTCCGCTAGAAGCGGGAGAAACGGTGATTGCGAGGTCAATTCGGATGCTGACGGAAAAGCTGGCAAGGATTGTTCACTTTTTTCATTTCCTTTCTTACAAAGGTTGCACTCTTATGAGACATTATCAACTTATGTGAATCATTGAATTAGAAAGAATTTTCTGCATTTTATTTTCAAAGCCTTTAAAAACCACAGAACTACAGCAGGCACCTGGGAACATTTTTTATAAGCAAGGTGCTAATACAATGATGACTCACGAGATTATAGGGGGAGGGGGGAGTCGCTCACATTGGTATTAGTCCCATGTCTGATGGCATGAAACTACTTAAAGAGCAAAATAAAATAAAGCAAACCAAAACAGAAAACCTACTCAAAGCCATTTAAAGGGACCGAAAAGTCATATATCATGATGTTTTGGAGGTGGCTTGGTTCGGGTAATACTTGGGAATGCCCGTATACTTTCGGAAAACGGGCGATCACGAATCGTGTGCATTTCCCTATGCAGCACGAATTCACCCGAAGAAAGGCAAACTGAACCCAACTTAAAGTAATAGGCTAACATTGTGGAGCTTCAATTTATAAAAAATTGTCAAATTTTGATATCTGAACTACATAGTAGTGTTCATATGGATAAATAAACACCCTGGAATGAAAAAGTTTGGAAAGCTACACTGCCAATGGCAAGTTATGCATGAATAAACCATTAAAACTCGGGACCAGTTTAAATAGCGTAGGTATACACACAGTACATGTAAGTCTCTGGGAGAAAATGGGCAGGTGAATCCGATCAACTTACGATTTTCACTTTTTTCAAGCACTAAATAATCATTTTGAAACAATTTTTTCAGGGCATCATTTTTAGACCTTATCAAAGACAATGGTAGCATGGGCAATCACGTAGCTCAGATGTTTTTAACTGTGGTAAATGTTAGCCAATATCTCTATCGGCCCTACCCTCAACGGTACATCTGTTCGCAGCTCCATGATTGTTGTTACGCACAGCCTTGCAATAGGTGCAAGCGAATTGTATTGAACGTCCATGGATTACGAGCGGCGCATCCCTTTAACTCACTCCAAACTATTGCAAATCCTCTTCATCTGTTTAGTATGAAAATAGTCCAAGTGAAAGGCATATGCTACTACAAGTAGGTTTATAACTTCATTTTCCACCACCACACTTGAAAATTCCACAAAGAAACTACACTCTCTGGCAAATAATGGAACAATCTGGCCAACACCACCCTGACATTTAATCCCAATTTCCGATTGGCATTACCCTTTGGTCAGTGTATGCTTAGCAAATACTATCGAGGGGATGTTATGGGAGCCACTTCAGATGGGTTGCTTTGTGTTAAACCTGAGAGGTATGGGCCCCTGTCACACCAACTGCAGGCATTCAACTTTGCTTGGTTGAAAAATTCGGAGAAAATTAGGATCAAAATTCTCCAAAAAGTAGGAGAAAAGTAGGATTCAATCCACCAAAGTAGGAAGAAAGTAGGATATTTATAAGAAGTGTTTGGAGTAGTAAGTGGAAACATGCGGAATGTGAGGTGAAAAAATTCTAAGATTGGCGAAATAACGGAAATCCGAGGAAACAAATTTTCCTTCACAAAAAGGTGAAGATGGTATATGTGGCTTATCTTTTTATAGGTTAAAGGCATCGTATAACAATATTTCCTTTTCAAAAAAATGTGAGCTACATGATTCCACATACTACTAGTGTCTTTGTTTAGGTCTAAAAATGAAGCCCTGAAAAAAATTACAGTTCAAAATAATCATTAAGTGCTTTAAACAAGTAAAAACCATTGAAAGACCATTCCAGTTTTCCCCATAGATTGCTGTCTTGCAGAATTTCATTGGCCGAGAATAATTAATGTGCCAATTTTTATCTGTACATATTTTACAAGTGACTGCATAACTGTCTGAACATTTGAATTCTAGGGTGTTTATTATTTTGTCCATTAAAACACTGTCAGATAGCAAAGTTTGACAATTTTTGAACGGGTCTTCCACAATGTTATATAGTGTTTTTAACAACTGGGAAAACGACAACAAATGGTTTTATCTTAAAGGGAGAAGGCGCCAGCAACTAACAGGCATAAGTTAAGAAAATATTTGAGTTCTTGCCAACCAATCAGATTGCACTTGCACTGCAGGGAGCTGACCATGCGTGACCAATGCATGCCACGCGACGTGTGTTAGCCGCACCGTGGTAATGTATGCACTGTTTGAATTGATAAGCTCCTCCCCCTATAGCTGTTTCTGCAAGTTTTATCCCTACATAAAACTTACGAAGACGTAAAATAAACACAAATTAACTAATTTATAGGGCCTTGATGAGGGCGAGTATCACACAGTACCCCTTATTTAGGCTGTTTTTGTCACCATGTACCATAATTCTCACAATGTCATATTTATTTTTAACTTATGCCTGTTAGTTGCTGGCGCCTTTTCCCTTTAAAGTGATAGGCTAACATTGTGGAGTGTCAAAGTTTGATATCTGAACTACATAGTAGTGTTCATATGGACAAATAAACACCCTAGAATAAAAAAGTTTGGAAAGTTACACAGCCAATGGCAAGTTATGCATGAATACAAAATTAAAACTCAGGGCGAGTTTAAATAGCGCAGGTGTACACACAGTAAGTCTATGGGAGAAAATGGGCAGGTGAATCCGATCAACTTACGATTTTCACTTTTTTAAAGCACTAAATAATCATTTTGAAATACAATTTTTTCAGGGCATCATTTTTAGACTTTATCAAAGACAATGGTAGCATGGGGAATCATGCAGCTCAGATTTTTTTAAATGTGGTAAATGTTAGCCAATACCTTTAAGCTTTGTCAAAATTGTGTTGTTGTTTTAGTCCTCAATGTTACATCTTCAAGAATTATCTGCAGCTGACGATGATTAAGTAATTGTCAAACTTTTTTTGTATTTTCTTCTTTGTTGATGTTGTAATGTTGTAACAGACAAGTGGCAGGTGTGTACAAACTCCTCCCTGTTTGAGAACATTTGTTTTTCAACAATCTGTTGTTTGAGGATCAAGGAGGGTAGATCATCAAATTGTCCTTCTATTCAACTCCACTCAAGTTCAATGTCAATATTTAACCTTGGGTACCTGTGCATTTGCTTCCTACAATACATCATACACGGTGTACCATCTCCCTGGGTGTACTGCATTCCTGAACTATTTCTGTTTTTGTTAAGAATTATATGTAGGGCCTACAGATAACAATTTTGGGGGATAATCAAAATATACAAATGTTAGCTATACATGTTACAGTGTGTCTCAAAAAATTGTGCAAGTGAAAACCCCCTCTTTGACAATTAGAAAATACTCTTGTGACATGATGCTTACGTCAACGTCAAGTGCATAGTCTTAGCTTTCAAATACCGTTAGTTTTGTTTAATTTCCTTGTCTCAATCTTGAGATATGTTAATTTAAATAAGAAAGGTAAAAATCGCAATTGTGCCACTTTTACAAAAGTCCCCGAGTAAAAGTGACACAATTGTGATGCACCCTTTTATTGTTTCCAACATATCTCGAGATTAAAACAAGTAATTGAACAGAAACAAATGGCCTTTGAAAGCTAAGACTTTGCCCTTGACGTGATGTAAGCATAATGTCACCAGAATATTTTCTAATTGCCGAAGAGGGCGCTATTCTCTTGCAGAATTTTTAAGATATGCTGCAGCACGTCTCAAAAAATTGTTTCTAGTGAACGCGTCCTCTTTGACAGTTAGAAAATACTGCTGCGACACATGTTTACGTTAACATCAAGGGCAAAGTCTTAGCTTTCAATGCTGTTTGTTTTGTTCAATTTGCTTCTTTTGATCTCGGAATATCTAGTAAATAACAAACGGTGGAATCACAAATGTGTCATTCTTACGGGAAAGAGGGCCTGATGCTATATTGACTGTAGTAAAAAGTGGCATATTTGTGATTTTACCTTTTTGTTGTAACTGAACAATCTCAGGATTAAAACAAGCAAACTGAACAGAACAAACAACATTTGAAAGCTGAGACTATTCCCTTGATGGTGATGTAAGCATGACGTCACAAAACTGTTTCCTCATTACCTAAAGAGGGCGCTTTTGACTTGCCACAATTATTTTTGAGCACACTTTGTATCATGTATAGGAGGAAAACAATGATACAAATGACACAAATGTGGAGCCTCTTCATTATTGTTTTGTAAGTGAGCTGTTCCATAATTATGATTGAATCATTCAACCCTATATTAAAGCAGGGCTCGACACTAGCGGTGGCCCGGGGCCACCAAAATTGGCTAACGGGCCACCACAATTCCAAAATATGGAGGTTTTGGTGGCCCGATTGGGCAACTAAAAAACTTCAAAGTGTCAATGTGATTTTTCAGTTTCAGTCTTTTCGAGATTAAACCATATGATCCAGTTCTTTACATGATTGAAAATTAGTTCTTTTGTGTGTGCGTGTGACCTGTTGTCAATGGCTGTATTTATGTGTTGTGACTCGTATTATAATCTCATTGCCTTGAATGTTTCAATTAAAACTTCAAATGTGATTGGATGTCATGCCGTGTATGTGAAAACAGTGAATTTTTTTAAATGAGATGAATGATCAATTGATCATTAAATGAATAGTGAACAAGGTTGTGTAAATATCTGATGATGTACACAAATTTTGTGAATGCCTGAGTGTCTGGGTGAGGGTCACTGTAGAATATTGTGTTTATTCATCAGAGAGCTCATTTTCCTGCTAAAATATCATGCAAGAGTAAATGTACAAATTTTAAATGTTTTTCTTTGTTTTTTTTCAGGCCACCAAATTTCCATTTTGGGCCACCGAAAATTGAATTTTCAGGATTTTAGTGGCCCGACCGGGCCACTTAAAAAAAAAGTTAGTGTGGAGCCCTGATTAAAGATATTATTTCAATTATAATTTCTATTAAATTTCCAATTATAATGTTTTTATAATTCAATTTCAATGTTTCCATTTTAAAAATCCTGGGTGCTTTAGGCTAATGAAACTTGATTATGAGTTTCCCGTCATATTTTTTTCAGCCCATAATGAGGGAACTTTTTCATTATTCATTATTCATTACATGCAGGATTTCATTATTTTAACTTTTTCACAAACACTTAAATGCTTTTTTGTTCATTCCATTTGCACATTTCCAGTTTCTAACGGTTCTAACCCAAAACATGTACATTGTACAGTGGAACCCTTTTGATGCATTATGGACCAACAGGCGATCCTGACACGAAATACGAACAATATTGGGTCTATTTTTAATCTCATATCCGAGAATCGTTTCCTACCAAAACTTCCAAAATCAACTGAATAGGTGGTGCTTGAAAAGAATTTTTCAAAATAATGAATTATTTTCAGATTTTCGTCTGCTAACGCGGCCCAAAAATCATAATGAGGGAGGGTGACAGGAAACTCATAATCAAGTTTCATTAGCCTTATTTCTAACAAGGTCTAGAAATGAAGCCCTTAAAAATTGTACTAACCTAAAAGATCATGTATTGCTTTAAAAGTAAAAAGAAGAAGAAAAAAATCTACGAATAAGCCCTTATCAGTTTTGGTATAAACATTTTCCTTATAGAATGCTGTATTACAAATAAAGAGATTTTTGGAGACTTTATTTACATGTGATATTTCTAGGGTGTTTATTGTCGATTAAAAAACTACAGTATCATTGAGCTTACACATCAAAGGTTGACATTTTTAAATTGAACATGTCTTCACAGTGTTAAATAACGTCTTCAAGTTACACTAGATGATCAAGGAACATGCTTGTAACTAATAACATCTTGTTTACAAGAATTCAAGAGCAGAATTTGATTTGCTCCCATAGTACTGTATATTTATTTTATTGTCATTATTGGATACAAATTGAAGTCATACATGTACAACTATTACACAATTACAATGGTATACATAGTATGAGGTCATGAAATAACCACAAAAGTGCTTATTAATTAGACATCACAAGGTGAACTGCTGATAAATGTAATTAAATCTTTGTCAACGTGCAGACAAACAAATCATTCAAGCTCCACACGTATTGGATACATTTCTGTGGCCAAACATGGCAGATGTTGAGTGGAAACGTGTCTGTTGTGTCAAACTTAAAGGGGATTAATCCCAGACAGACCTGTAAGGAACTGAAATAAATTAATTTCGAAATCTCATTTATATGTAATAAGAGTACAAACACTGTATGTATGCATGCACCACTACATGCACACCATCCCCACCCCCTCACTTCCCCATGGTTTTGCTACATACATGTAGCTTTGATGTAGTTTTTCTTGATTTGACAAATTTTCCATTTCTTCCACATCAGCCTTTCATAAAGCATGGTTATTGTCACACCAGACATAAACAAGAGCCCCAGGGGCACGACGCTCACCTGAGGTCTCGCAAACTCTCTATGGTACCCACAGAAAAAACATCAGTTACACATACATGTATAATGTAGTTTTGGCCCTTGGAGCCTGCAGATATCTAGGCACCAACGGAGCCAAATAAACCAGTTGAAAAACTTTACATCCCCTTGCCATATAGCAGGGTGCTACATAACTTTTTTTGGCCACTTGCCCGATCGGGCAAGTGAATTTTCAAACAGCTCGATAATGCTTGCCCGAATGAAATTTTTGCTTGCCCGAAAAAATAACAGAAATTTATTGATTTGTGTGATTAATATGTATAGATATACATAAAAGTATGTATACATAACCATTCACAAATTTTCACATCAATGATTTTTTTCATATTTATTTCGGCAAGCATTCGAGCTGTTTGAAAGATTACACTTGCCCGATCGGGCGGAGTGCCAAAAAAGTTATCGTGCACCCTGTTACCTTACACTGCCCATTCATTAAAAAGCATTGATATGACTGTCTTAGGTCTGTTAGAGCACGAATGATAACTGTGCTCCACACCTGAGGCTCAGGCAGGCAGTACGTTAGGGTACGTTAACGCTTACCCTAACTCCTTAAATAAATCATTTGCCGAGGATGTGTCAACGATAGCGATATATGTACAGAACAGTTCATATAACGTAAGAGAGCTAAAACTGCAAAATTTTAACAGGCGCGATTTGACGGTTTAACGCTGATAAATTAACAGTCTAGCCAGCAAACCGCACAAATCGCGATGCATCAGCGTATTTTAGCGTGCAAACCTATGCGGAAATTACACTACAGTTGGTGTCGCGTTGAATGCGCGGTGGTGCGAACATCAGCAGTGATTGCACAAAACTTCCCGATGTAAATTGTTTTCAATATTCCCCTCTGTTTTAACGTGTAAATCACATAGACGCCTGTCAAATAGTAGACGGGCGAGTTGTACTGTTCTTAAAATTCTGTAGATTTTGATTTTTTGTGGCTATTTCCGTATTTTTGGGGGGGGTGCTGAATACGAATCGCCACTGTGTTGCCGCCATTTTTCTAAAATACGTCCTATCACCCGTTTGCCATGGCAACGGACAATATTTTCTTTAAAACAACGTGTATTCTCATAAAACTTCATAAAAGCAATATAGACGGCGAGTTGTAATGTTCTTAAATTTTCTGTAGATTTTGATTTTTTGTGCTATTTCCCCTATTTGGGGGTGCTCTGAACACGAATCGCACTTGTTGCCATTTTTCTAAAATGACAGTCTTCACCCGTTGCCATGGGTAACGAATATTTCTTAAAACAAAGTGTATTTCTCATTACAACTCATAAAAATAAGATGTAAATGGCAAAAATATATCAATCTTAAACACATTTCTTCGATTGATGTAAAAATTCCAATCATCCGAATGTCATAGTTACCTCATAACATATACGTTGCTATGGAAACGGTGCTGAATTTTGAGAAAAATAATGATTTCTCAAGGAAAAATTATGAAAATATGATGTAAACATTAAGAAAAAAATAATCATTAAAGGCTCATAACACGACTATTTTGCATTTTTTGATAATTTTTATGAGGCTTCAATGGCCACATGGTTCCTGTGCAGCATAGCAAACAACATGACAAGAAACTGCTTCTAAAGGAAAATGACTGATACTAGTTGAAGAGGGAATTTACAAGAAATAGTTCAAAGAAACACACATAGCTTAGTCAGCTTTTTGACTTTCGATCACCGATGTAGGTTGACTTTTCAAGAAAGATATATCAGAATTCTTAATTTTTTGGATGGTCCCAAGTAGTTACCTCCAATTTGACGGTTGCCAATGAAACGCATCTGCTAAGATTTGGAGAAAATGATGATATTTTCATGGCAAAACGGGAAAAACATATGACGTATATGTATTTTTTTTAAGTATTGCCATTTCAGGTTTACAACATGACATCAGGACATTTTGGATAAATGTGTTCAGGCCCACATTATTATCTGTGCGCATAAGCAACAGAATGATAGAAATGTGTTTTTAATGGAAAAATGAGTATTTTCGTCGAAAAAAAATCTTCTCCTCTCCCAAAAACAAATGTGTAAAACTGTGCTTAGTCAGGCTTTCTGACTTTCTGATTACGAGTACGCTTTTGAAAGTCTGAATTCATCAAAACCTTTATTATCCAATGGCCACGGTTACCTCCCATAGTGATGGTTGGCCATGGAAACGCCTAATTTTTGAGAAAATAATGTTGTTATGAAAATCATGAAAACAATAACATAATTTTTTCAAGTATTTGGAAAAACAGGTTAAGGCACATGACTATATCAGCAATTTTTATAAATGTCGTTCATGCCATATCATTTCTGTTGCCCATAGTCACAGACATGATAGGAATGGATTTTAGCTCACCTGAACCAAAAAGCTGCAAGTGACTATTGGCGATCAGCTTTGTCCGTCGGTCGTCGTGGCGTCGTGCGTAAACTTTACACATTTTCAGGCTTCCTTCTTCAAAATGCATGAATTGGAATTGGCACCAAACTAGGCAGGAATGATCCTTAGGGGTGGGGATTCAGGGTCCTCAAAATGGTACAGCTGGCCCCCTGGGCCCAGGGGCAGGCCCCTAAAGGACCAAAAGTAGGTATTTCAAGACATCTCTTCTCTAGATTCCAGAATATAGTTTAGTTAAGCCATTTGTGTGTTAGATACCTCTATATGTGCTGAATTAATGTTTCTTATGACAATGCCCAGGGTGGCGCCGTTTGGGCCGGCCCAAAAGGGGGGGGGGGGCATAAGTTTGGGGGTAGGCCGCTATAGGAATAATTCACATTCAGCATCAAATGGATTTAGACCGAAACTTGGTGGGAATGTCCTCAGGGGGAGGG
>JZLH01S0058689.1:16530-28060 GCA_001188425.1 Eucidaris tribuloides | reverse complement strand
ATTGTACAGCTTTACTTGATTTCAGAATAGTGTACACAAGTTGAGAACTCTCCATCATGTTATTTAATTCACATTGCTTGGAACATGCGCAGGAACAGTAAGTTATATTATTTGACAACTGCCAGACTTAATTGCGAAGTACTTATTTATTGACAAGAGTTCCTTCTTGTGTACTGTTATAAAATCCAAAATACTTAATTTCCAAATACAAGTTGCTTAGAAGTTTGAGACATTTTGTCATGAACAGGTTCCTCTTTTTATTGAATTTATATGACGTTCCTGACATTAAACAGTTAACTTTGATAAATTCCAGACATTTTAGCACGAATCACATAGTCATTGGTCCGTATACACAATCGGATATGGTGCCGGTATTTACCAAAAGGGTGATCAACACACAACAATTCACGCCAAATCATTCGAACCCCATCATACCAAACACCCGCAGACTGTTGTGGTGCTCTGAATGAAGCAGCTCCACTTAAAAGATTGGGTTATTGTTGCCAAGTCCGGTTATTCCTTCATTTTCAATACCAAAACGGTTTAGTTTAGTACTTAAAACGGTGTGTTGAAAGTCCTGAAGATCATCGTTCTATGAATTTGTTGTTTTATGAGAAAAATAATAACGACATGTTGCCAGAATGTTGTCTTCTGTGAGTTTCAATTTTGCTCAAAATGGGAATCACAGGTTTACTGTGGCACACGTAGCAAGGACGAGCGGGAGCGCCCTGATTGCGTCAATCGGCTATCCTTCTCGTTGCGCGACCGTTTGGCTAACGGCTGATCGGACCATTTGATGGAACGCCACGTGGCAGTTTGACGTCCTGCGGATTTTTTTAAATTTGCTCCTGAGCAAATTGGGAAATTAATGAAGTTTTAACCGTCAGGATTTAACCAAAACTCAATATTTTACCCCAAGTCGTCTATGAGACGGTGTTTATTTATATTTAATCTTTTACACTTAGATATGATTTTCAGCTTGCATTGATTCATATAGATTGTTTTTTGACGTGCAAATCATAACCCAATCTTTAAAGGTATTGGCTAACATACAGTTAAAAAAGCTGACCGGCATGATTCCCCATGCTACGAGTGTCTTGATGAGGTCTAAAAATGGCCCTGAAAAATTGTATTTCAAAATGATTATTTAGTAATTTAAAAAGTGAAAATCGTAAGTTGACCAGATGTCACTTGCACGATTTCCTCCCATAGACTTCCTGTGTGTCACCTACATGTATGGCTATTTAAAACTCGCCTCGAGTATTTAATTGTTTATTCATGCATAATTGCTGATTTGGCCAGTGTAACTTTTCAAACTTTTAGTATTCTAGGGTGTTTAATTGTCTCCATTTGAAACTTACTATGTAGCTCAAGATATCAAGAAGTTTGGACAACTTTTTTAAATTGAAGGCTCCACGTCAATGTTGGCTATCACTTTAAAGGCCAGATGTCAATTGGTCAACTTAACCACCGAGAGGATGAGAACTTTAACAGGCAATACTCACGAATTTGATGTTGCAGTGCCATAGTGTACAGATAAGCAGGAAAAAACAAATGGTTATTTTACCATACACCAGGATATTTCTTGTTGCATTTTATGGGTAGCATTTAGTGCATCAATTATAAAATAAGAGTCAAAAAGATGGCATTTTCCATTTTTTCATGAGCAGAGGGCCTTTAAAGCCCAAATCTTGTTTGCAAAACTTCTGCATCAATGTTTATTCCATAATCTTTTCATTAAGTATTTGGTATGGTCATGATGATATCAGAACGCAACATTCAACAAACTGAAAATTAGTGGTAACTCTTAACATGCCAAAGTCACAAATATGTACACATAATACATGTCCATAGTAGCTGTTAATTTCTGTGGCACGCTAAGAGTTAAATGATTCATTGAGATTTCTTCAAATTGTTTTGGTAGAGCAGATATTCACATTTCCTTATGCAAAAAAAAAAGGGTTGAGATTACCAACGTTTTTTTCTTTTCACGATTTTTACAAATGGAGCATTCTCATCAGAGCTATGTTGATTTTCAGGGTAAGGCCAAATGTTTTTAAAAAGGACACAAAGAAGAAAATTTCACTTTACGACCATTTACTAAAATATTAAACTTGCTTTTTAAATCTTGCTCACACGGGCTACTACAAATAACCATTACAACAACTTGCGATTGAAGTCATTAAAATGCTCGTGTCTAATTGGCAGACCATTCAGCTTTTCAAAATTATTTCGTGTGCATTGTCTGAATGGAACCGCTCGTGCACAACCACATAACATAAACTGCATACTTTGTAATCGGTCGGAAATACTTGCCCGAGGTTTTACTTAATTTTAATCATTTCAAATTTGATTGGTAAATTTTAGCTAAGTACAGTTTAGCACAGCACTCAGTGTCTGGTGTTGGTGTAGGCTACATGCTACCTGTACATCTCCTCTTGAGAGGCGCTTTAAAATACGTACACAGTCAGTAAGCTCCACTGAGATAAACATGCTTAGCACTGCGTGACTTGCCAACTTGCCCAGGACAAATAAAATTTCATGTTGAGCCAAGTTAATGGCATTGTATAACAATGTTTCAATTTTAAAAAATCTGGCTACATGATTTCGCATGTACCAGTGTCTCGGATACGTCTTAAAAATGAAGCCCTGAAAAAAATGCGAGTTTTAAAACGATCACTAGGTGCTTTGAAGAGTTTGAAAATCATTGAGAGACCATTCCGTTTTCCCCATAGACTGCTGTGTTTGGCCAGAATTTCTATCAGATGCAGAATAAATTAATGTACCAGTTTGTATCTGTACATATTTTATCTAGTACAACGTTAACTGTCCGAACTGTTGTGTGATTTCTAGTGGTGTTATATTTGTCCATTCAAACCACTGTTCAGATATGTCCAGATAGCAAAAGTTCACCAAATTTTTTAAATGGGTTCTTCCACAGTGTTATATAACGCTTAAAAGATCAAATGTTATTAATCTATTGCCCTATTGGCCCAAGTAAATTTGTAATGTCAAAATGAGGGATAACATGTTCCCAAAATATTTGGTATGTTGTAAAAGTTGTGTTTTTTCAACTAACTTGAAATTTCATCTATTACTTTGCTATTTCACTTCGCTTTCTGTGTTTGGATCCTTGGGTTTGGTACGAAAGCTGAGTTTTAAACATAACTTATATGTTCATGTGTTTATGTGAGGGTCGCCAGTATACCTTCCCACTATGTTCACTGCATGATGGCTTGTGCGCAGTATGTGGTAAAATTTTTTGTCTTTTGTTTAATTTCAATTTATCACAAACATTGGCAACCCGAGAATGAAATAACATTTTTCTAATAAACATGTCTTAGAGGTTGAAATTAGGAGAAATGATTGATTTTTATTTTTTCTTCCTTTTATTTTTCAGGCCAAGTTAATTTTCTTTGGGCAAGTAAAAAATTTAAGCTGAATTGGAGACCAAAGATACAGGGCCCAAAAAAATGTCATTGTACAGATTGCTAGTAAATTTTAAATATTATTATACTCTATAAATAGAAATAATGAAAGTCAAATTTATTTACTTATTTATTTATTTTTTGGTGAAATATACTACAAATCAGGTGGATCTAGACTCAAACTTCTCCACCAGTTTTACCTGAGGCAAGGATTGCATTGCATATCAACTATTAAAAATCTTGGCATGCAATTGACAACACCTTTTGAAAAACATGAGTACTTGTGACCAGCCTGTGTACAGTACGTGCACACTACTTAACCCGTGGAGACAATGTTGATTTCACTATAGCATACATTCTCCATGAGCCCAGCCGAGATATCTCGTCCTTACTCTCCAACGGTTATTGTTAAAAAAAATTGGCATTATTGAGAATTTTCACTTTGTATGGTAGTATAGTTAATTATATTTGTGCGTCTCTGATTCATACCTGTTTTCTATTCCTGATGTCAGTAATAAAAAATCAAAATAGGACAATGAAAGAAAGAAATGTGCCAAAATACAACTCTTTTCACATATATACGTGTACATGTATGGACAAGGAGAAAGTATTGCAAAGATAAGTCATTAAATTGCAATTTCTTAACATGGGTATTTTTTTTAAATAAATTTTTTTGCCGTTGCCAGACCCCCCCCCCAATTAATATTAATCTTATTTCTGATCCAACTTTGAAAAGTGCCTCATCTGCTGCTTTTGTACCACATTTCATTACATAACAGCTAAACTGGAGTAAATTCGGGGTTGGTCCGTCCAAGTGAATCGAGTTCAGGTGCCACGTTTCGATTCTCAAACCGGCCAATAATTACGGCCAATTTCAGTTGAAAAAAAGCCAAATTTTGATTTGATGCATTCGACGGGCAGCTGGCCTCCTAGCATTTGGTTAGAAATAACGTTGTAATCAATTTATACCACCTTTGAAACCTCTGCTGCCAGCCGAAAATCTTTGAGTGCCGCGGTTTACGCGCAGCCAGCTTTTTTCACGATTTGACATACAAGGCAACCACTACTTTCGATCCTATGTGACATTATTGACTGAAAATCCCCGCGTGGAAAATTAGGGTCTTCATAATGTTTCTTTTTTAGCGTGTTCAAACATCTAAAAACGGCCAAAATTTGGTGTTTTTGGCCGGAAAAAGGCCAATACTGGCAACCCTTGATCGATTGTTTGATTACACTTCAATCCCTGCCCATATTCATCACTACTTCAATGGCACCCACAACTGGTATCTCGGTCTTATTTGCGCATAGATTTCCATGCAATTCTCAGTCGTGATACAGTAATGCCCAACAGTCCCTAACATCACTTCTCAGGTCCAGATTGCACTCAACTTTCTACCCTCGTTCCCAGTGGGTTGGGATTCTGGATTGAATCATGCATCCATAGATTTTTGAAATGTTCACAACTAGTCCCTTCAAGCGGGGAAGTTCCAGACTAAGTTAACTCCTTTTCTGGCATTGACGTAATGACAGTGGTATTTCAGTGCACAAAACGTGGTATTATGAAAAAAAAAAAATACAAAAACGGGCATTCGACGAATCATTCGGACTCTAATGTCATATTTGATGCAACCACAGCGCACTTGATTCAATCTCACAGCGTGTTAATTGGGTTTACAGCGATTTGAACAAAATTAACACTACCACAGTCCAGCATCATGGGTAGTTAACTTCATAGACTTTTCCTTCTTTGGTGTACCGCTGCTTCCCATCCCTTACCGCCAAATCCTAATCCTTATCAGACCAAGCAAGCAGAAAGCATATAGCAGCAAGAAAAATGCCCCTATTTCCAGATAATCCACTATTGTAGCTCTGAATTTATTATATACTGCTTTGGGATATGCATATAAAATGAAATTGTCTGTGAACCAAGACTAGATCCAATGGAAAATTCAATGGTTAATTGGACCCCTTTTATTAAAACAATGTTAAATTGACTCTCTTTTGAGGGTTCATGATTCAGATCTTGCCCATATTTCTTCACAAGAATTTTGCTTTGTAAGTTTTCTTCGAATTTCTTTGATGGATATCTTTTTCTTAAAGGCAAGGTTCACCCTGGACATAATGTTGAAGTTTTAACTAACAGCAGAACAATTAGAGAAACATATTTCTGAAAGTTTGAGCGAAAATCACCAAAGGAATAGCAGAGTTATGAGTTTCAAAGTTTAAATCTTCTGCATCGTCACCGAGCAGGCTCCCCATACGTTCATGTGATATAAATTCCATTAAAAGTGCGCTTTCTCAGATATTTGAAAATAAATTTTATACAGTGCATTCAATTATATTATTAGAAATATTATTTCATTACATGATCTTTATGAAAAAAAAAAAAAACTATTCAGTTACATGAACATTAAAAACTGGCAATTTATGAATTTATATTACAGGAACGCTATTGGGAGCTGCCTCGCATGTGACGTCACCAAATTTAAAAGCTTTTGAAACCTCAATAACTCTTGTTATTCTTTGAGTGGATTTTCGTCCAAACTTTCATTAATATGTTTCTGCTCAGTGTTCTCCTTTATTAAAACCAACGTTGATGTCAGGGTGAACTTGCCTTTAAATGCATTCATAGGCTAGGTGCACCGTTTGGCTATCAAATTTCTAATGATTTATCTAAATATTAATTTTAAAAACATGCTTCAATAAGACTTGATGACTGTTTTCTATTCAGTTCCTTGAATGCTAGATGACCCCTTGGCCTTCTTTGATAAATTATAATTTAGGTCCTACTTCAATCTCTAAACTCCTACTGACATACCCATAATCACACGTATGATCGCCAGATAACAGAGAGATTGCCTGCATGAACTGATTTAATCTGATGAACTTCACTGAAAAAACAGGCATGCACTATGAGATAGAATGGTTTGCTAATCATTAATCAAATTACATGATTTTTTCTTCCTTACGGCCAGTAACAAACTACCGTGGTTGTCAATTTTAAACAGCTATGCTTTCCACATGCAGATTGGAGAAAAGGTGTGGTGTACACAGTTGTAGACAACGCTAACGCATATGCGTTTCTAAAATTACAATGCATCTTTAATATCATAATATTATGAATGGTTCTGGACCCGGATGTGGGGGGGGGGGCACATTAGATCATAAATTGTGTGATACCTACATGTATTGTTGCCCGCGGTGACTTGAGACCACTTTTCAGCCCTAAATTTCAAGTTCAGAGCATCACGAATTTCAGAAGCCAGCACAGAAAATTTTTTGGTTTTTTTCCAGTTCCAGGAGACTCTCAATTTGCCTTCGCCACTTTTTGCTCTAAAGGCGCACGCGGCTGGACCAGAGCATTGCACTTTTGAGCACAGCGCTGTCAACGGTGCGACGAAAATTTGCTGCAAGTACAGCTTCCGAGCATAGCATTTTGATGCTCTCTTAATGGTATATAAGCTCCAGCTTCTGCGAGACCCCATTTTTCGACTCAAAGCCAGTTCCAAAAGCCCCCATTTTCCAAATTCGGTGTGGCACATAGGTATCACATTTAAGTCGAGTGCCATAAAAATGTACATTTTTCCATTTCTACAAACCAACTTGCATGGCGGGACAAAAATTCTGGTAAATGTTTGTGACTATGATTGGGAATACTTGAAATAGCCTCAAGAACCAAAATCAGTGAAATAATATACCAGCTTATACCTACCAGCTGGGAGTAGATCTCCCATCTGGAAGGATTTGCCTGTAATTTGTTTTACTAGGAGAATCAAACATGAATCATAATCCTTTTATTGTCATTCTATGTGCCCGGATAGATTTAGGCAAGCCATAAGAGAGCCTCACAGCAGGTTATTGCCTGCACAAGGGATATGACATTAGGTTATTTAGAATGCAACGTTTGACTACAGATTTTCACAGCACATCCTTGCCATAGTTACTTATTCTTAAAATAGTTCAGCTTAAGTGAGGACTACCCTCAATTATGTCATTTTATCTTTAATGTGTAGGAAAATTTACCCAAGTAAACTAATCTGGCTACAGTAATACAAAATGAATGAATGTTTATCGAGTTCAACTGGTACGAATATTTTCATGAGCTTGGAAATGATTAAGTTCCATTAACGAGGCGAAGCCGGAGTGAATGGGTCGCTTTAACCTTCAACGAATGAAAATATTTGTTACTATTGAACGAATGATAAACATTCATTATTTGTTTTTATACAAGCACCATAAAGTAGATCTTTGTCATTTGATTGGAGGATTGTAAAGTATGAAAAATATAGCCATACATAGGCCTGTTCTGATACTCTTTCTGGCTTATTCACAAATTCAGCATGTTCAGTGTATGTGTGTGTAGATGCCTCAATCATCTGTAGTTTCCTAGAATTAGTCTAAATTTCACCAAATATTTTAATCTTTATTAAAGCATTATACGGTTATGTTTAAACTTCAAACTTATAACTCACGTACGTACGTCGCACAGCTTAGTGGGACAGCACATGTACCGTACAATACGTGTCGCGCCCTGCGAACCGAGGAATGGGACGAAAATATAACCAACATGCACGCAAAAATATAACGAAAATGCACGCGCACAAAAATATAACCAAAATGCAAGCTGCGCTGAATGGAGTATTTATTCAATATCATGTGACCAACAATCCTCCAATCAAATGATGGGGATCTACTCGGGTGTTGTATAATATCTGCTAATTCATGAGTGATTCAATGAAGACTATACCTCTATAATTCTAATATACTGTAGATTGTGTAATAAGTAATTAAATCACTGTCATACATGTATAGTTTTATAGCACTTCTCCAAAGGGTTCGATTTTGGGGGCGTTATTGTGTCAGTGACATGGCTAAACAGAAATTCACATTATCTGTAGAGCTGGGGATCATGACCATAATTATCATACGGGCCTGTAGAGTATGGAGACTATATGATGACCTTCAATATGCATTTACGGAAGATAGCAAGTCACCGAGTCACACTTGACGCACCATATCTGTGCTTCACCACCTGGGGGCGATATCACTGCATCACTTCATTGTGCATTACCGCAATGAGTGTTTTTTACGCCCCTGGCAAAATGGACCGAGGGGGGGGGGGGAGGGGGGGAATTCAGCAGTCACCTATTGTACAGATCTCTGGGCATTTACATTATCGCGAGACGCATTGTTTGTAATGAGCATGCCTTAAAAAGGCAAGTTGTACACAGAAACATATGTGATCTACCATAATATACATGTAGCTCAGTGTTAACAAGATTCGAAAGCTAATCTTGAAGGCATACCGAGGGAGGGGAGATGTTTTGGGATGTTTAACATCCCTTTTTTTCCCAGAAACCCCACCCCTTTTCTTCTGGAAAACACCTCCTCTCTTAGAAAAAAAGGGTAATGAAAATGAGGACAGGATCATTGCAAACTTTCTCTTTGGACTTGATGACCTTTTTTTTTTGCTTGTCGCATTGATTTGCATCATAGTACGGAATTATGTTATGATCCCTTTTTGCTTGTTACATCATTTTGCACCAGAGAACACTTTTCATTCAGACCTGAAGACACCCCCCTTTTTTTTTGCTTGTCGCTTTGATCTGCACTACAGAATAGCCCCTTCTAGCTCCTTTACAAAATCCTGGGTATGCCGATATCTAGGGGCATTTCACTTTGCAGTGTTGAAGATGACTGTCTTCCTATGAGTGCAAATTCATCCGAAACATGACAACTTGGAGGGGTATCACTAGTTAAGGGGGGGGGAAGAGGGGGTAAACATCCGTCCATTGGTCAGTGAGTCATCATTTGTATTTCTGTCGGGTAAAATAACACATTTTTATTATTTTTAGCTTGTTGACTTGTTGTCCATTGGTAAACGGAAGATTCTGTCAGATAGGATAACAGACTTTTAAGTTTATTCATTTTTGGTTGTCAAGTCTGAGCGAGTATGGGCAAGACTTGAAGAATTCTGTCAGTTAAATAATGGAGGACCTTTTGTTTCTTTTCATTTGTATCTTCTTCTTTTTTTTGGGGGGGGGGAGCTTTTGGGGATCGAGCACTGGGTACTACAGTAGTGGGTACACCCCTCCCCATTGGAAAAATGTCTGGTGACACCCCAGACAACCGAATAGATGCCTACATCTACAATGAAATAGTACACACACAGGGGTCACCTGCCCCACTTGGTGCCCTAATTAATTCTACTCACACAAATCTTTGCATAAAATCTGGGTTAAGGGAACCCTTGACATCCGCCGCAACAGAGATCCTGGGGGAACACTCTCCGCTCTGTTTCTGTTGTATGTGTGCGTAAGTGGTTTGTTTGTCTAGTGGAAATTGTGTGTCTGTATACTAAGTGTAGAATAAATCTTCACTTTTCAAAAAGCCTTGGGACCTGAAAAATCAAGCCAAGTTTTTGTGCTATTAAATTCCATCAAATATTCAAATTTCTAAAAAGCATAGATAGAGCACTATTACAGGGCTTGATACTAGCAATTGCCCGCTTGCCCGGGGCAAGTAAAATTTCACTTCAGGCAAGTAAAAACTGAAAATGTTAAAATTAACATGCCCAGGCAAGTAAAATTTTGATAATGATTAAGCAAAACCTGTCCAAAAACTTATCACAAACAAATACGTGTTAAACTTTGTGTTTAATTCACTTGTACTAAAGTTCATCATTATTTTGTAGTATTTACTTCATTTTATGACTCTTTAAATTCATAAATTACACCTTTGGCAACCCCCAGATTTTAAATCAGAAATGTCCAATGGTATAAACAGGCTCTAATGGTTAAAATTAGTGAAGAAGCATTTTTAATGTTTTTATTTGTGTGGGCAAGTAAATTTTTCAAGTAAAAAACTGAAAGAAATAATTTCACTAGCCCAAAGGGAAAGTAGGAACAAAGTTAGTGCGGACTTTATTTTTACCTTTCACAAAGCCCTGGACCTGAGAAGTCAGTTTTTGTGCAAATAAACCCCATCAAACATTCAAATTTCTAAAAAGTGTTATTAGAGCACTATTAGAATTTGAATCTCACACAGCCGTTAGACTCATCTGGCTGTGAGACCTGAATCACGTATCATCTCGTGAACCTTGGATACCTGCTGATCAATGATTATCTGGTCAAAAACTCACACCAATGCAGTTGCTACGGTTAGCACATTCAGCAATAGGGGGTTAAATCTACAGCCTTATCTGGAATCTACAATACCTTTACACTTGAACTGCTTGAGCAATTAACCCATTTTCAACCAGGGCAGGCGTCAGTGATTTAAGTCAGGATTTGATTGAATCATTTTTTTTTTGATAAAAAAAAATCCCCCAAAACTACAAAAATTCATAATGTGACAAAAAATGGTGGAAAAAAATCAAGACTTGAGTTTTTGTCTGTTTTAATAAATTCATAAATCAATGTTTTAAATGATGTCGATTCAAATTTTATCAAATCAACCCCTTTTAACACTTATGGGAAAAATATTTGGGTTTATTATTTTAACCAAGAAAAACAAATATAAATCACACCAGATTTGACTTGTCACTTGAGACGTAATTAGGTGATCCGCATGCTCATCTTAGTTACATGTAACTCCAGTCACGAGATATGGACTAAATTTGATTTTCATTAATGACATCTTAGACGATGTTATGATAATTAAGATAACAAAATGATGCAATGTATCCAAACTGCAATTTGAGGAATGAGGGATTTTTAAAGATATGACACGCGCGTACGCGTACGTCAATACGCGCGTGTGCGCACATGGATATAGTCCAAAAGTTGACCCTTGACCTGATCTTGACATAGTGGTAAATTGGTCATGTAGTTTGGCTTCAGTCATGAGATATATAGAAAATCCATTTTTTTAAACTATGACGTCATAGATGACGTCACGGATGACTGGTCACATTGACAAGATGTCATGTTTTAGAACTTATCATGACACATCATCATGAAAATTTGCAACATCCCAGGACATGCCAGTCACGACATATAGACTACATTTGATTTTCATTAATGACGTCATAGATGACGTTATCGAGATTAAAATAACAAAATGACGCATGAAATCATATCTAGGCGTCATAGCCTATCAGA
>JZLH01S0058688.1:15630-26325 GCA_001188425.1 Eucidaris tribuloides | reverse complement strand
TGTTATTTTCTCTCTATATTGATTCAAGGATGGTATTAAACAATTACATCCTGAAGTATTATGCTTATACATTACTTCAAGTACTTTGTTTCGAAGTGGTTTGGATAATTTGTATCATTATTAGTAGCTAGAATTATAACATGCTTCTTTTAACATCTGTCTCGGATCTGCTCTTTATCATGAAAGCACACGGATTGGAGGAATCAGCTTGCAAATCAATGCCACACTGTAAAAACTACGGTGTCAAAAAATACACCAGTCGGTGTTGTGAGAGGACCGCACCCGTCAGGTGTTAAAAATACACCATGGGGTTTGAATATAGCACCAAATATTGTTGATATAACAGACAGAATGTACTATAATAACACCACATCCAATTGGTGTTGAATAAACACCATGAATTTAACACTGGTGTAAAATCCTTGGTGCGGTCCTCTGACAACACCGAATGGTGTAATTTTAACACCACTGTTTTTTGCAGTGCACTGGTGTGACGTACTATCCATATACATCCATATGTTACTGCATTCAATAAAACGTAGATATAGTATTATTTCTCAACGTATAGGCCTACTGGGTGCTATGGAGGTGAGAATTCTTGTGATAAACGTAAAAAATTAGTCCTAAAACTACCACAGACTGCTTTTGAAATTCAACGTCATTATTGTACACTTTTGGGCAGCTTCCTTTGGAGTTTATCAAACAGGATTCCACAGTGCGTTTCCAACAAACTACTACAAGGATAAGACTCTTTAATGATTGTTATACACACATACTTATGTTTTACAGTAATACTTACCCATAACTGTACTAGACGTAAGTCCATTTCTCACCAATAACAAGAAGGTCGCGAAAAAGAAGAAAGTACCAAAAGTCCTCCCTGAACTTGCTTTTGCCATCGCTTCAGTTTTTAGTCAAAGTATAATTCTTCTGCCGTGCGGAAATGCTGTTGATATGTCCGAAGTATTCTGAAGATAATTATAGCTATCGCGTTAATGTATACCGGACCAGTGTGTGTGCGTGGTATGCCGTTACATCAGCGAAATGGCTTCAACGAGTTTACATTTGTGATTAACGTACAATGAAGAACAAATGTCGATAATAAGACTTGGATAATTGATCAGTGATCGCCATAGAAACCCCGGATGTCCAACAATATCTTATGGAGAAATATTCAACCATTAATGCGGCAAGGGAGAGTGTCGTAGGTCAATTAAAGCTATCGACTTTTCGCACATGCATTACGTGGCCGTAGAAATTCCCGCGCGCCCAATGAATAGTTATGATTAAGGCAGCCCAGAACATCATCAAAACAGGCATTGGTTGCAACCCGCTTTACAATCAGGAAGAATCAGACAAAAGGACTAGATCCTTGAAGTCATACAAACTTTAATAATTTAATTGGGGTAAATTTCCATTTCTAAGAAGAAACAATTACAAACAAAAAATCACTTACTAGAATAGTAACAATTATCAAACATAATGATGGGTTAACTCACGATAAGGGCAAAGAATAAGTAATGTTTTCAATATCGAGTAAACAGTTACATGCCCACAGATAGATGATTCGTAGTAGCCATGATGTGTGCATCTAAAAAGCTCCCTAAAGGGTTGTTTTAATTGTGCAAGTCAGATTAGAATGAGTTAGGAAGATAGGGAGAACTTATGCTCTAAACTACAATTAAACATATTAAATCACCATTATTGTTTTCAGGTCCAGATTTGTGATTTTGGTCCATGACATAGTCCTATGCTTTCCATTGATACCATACTTCCATGGCTTAACTGGACCTTCAGTCTATAGCGTGCCGTCGTGACACACACAAAAACAGAACACTAACTTTATCAAGTATACTGATTTTTCCAATTCATTATCCAAGAAAAATTACCAGTTTTCCTGTTCATCTGATAGCCTGTCTCTTTTTGATGATATTATGAAATAAACTGGGAGTTTGGATCAAACGATTGTGACCAAATTCGATAGAAGATTTTGAGGTGCATAGCCGTCAGCCCCATCCTAAATGGGGTGGTACTTTGTCTTGATGATGATGATGATGATAATAGAAAATGGCCGAAACTCATGGACGTCATGAAGAGCTTGCTGCATGCGAAGTAAACAGATTACGTTTTATTGATTATGGAATTGTAGATTATGACCAATAACACATAACTTTCTTTTAGATCTTATCCCTAAAAATCAATTCAGACCATTGCTAAATAGCAGCCAAGTAAGAGTTATGCCAAAGCAGACCCCGAGGGAAAATGCAGAGAGAGGACACATTGGTTTAAAAAAGACGCCATTCTATGGAATGACTCGGCAGAAAACAATTCAGGATATTGTCTACGGGATAATCTTCTCATCTGGAAGACGATGAATATATTGATGGGAACAGAACGTACTTATCTTTTGATGCTATGGGATAAATAATGCATTGCATGATTATTTGCAGCGCATTCCGCGAATTGCTAACTCTGCTTACTGTGATAATAAAAATCATTATATAAAAAAGGTACAATACACGCCCTACCTGGTCACAGATTTATGCAGACAAGTAGGCCTATAATTTGCAAGAAGTTAGAAGTAAACAACCGAGTGTTACTGATTACAAAGTACCCCCTCCCCCCCAAAAAAGATATCATGATAAAAAGGATTCAGCTTTATGACACTTGATTTTCAACGTAATAACTCAATGAAAGGGTAGAGTATTTAAGCAACACACATGATAACACTAGGTGTTAAAAATAAGATTTGTCAAGTTTGGTATTTAAAAACACAGAAACTATACACCAGATTACACTGGCACTGACAATAGTTGCAGCTGAATAGTGAACAGTTTTGGTGGAGGTGATTTGAATAAGGTATCAATATTCAGTTTTATGTAATTCATGCTTATTTAAAACGTTAGGGTTCAGATTTTGCTCAACATCCAGTCCCCTGTACAAAATTGAAACTGTACAGGAATCAAATGGTGTGTGAGAGTGTGTCCCCACACATGGCTGTGGATAGTGAATAAAGTCTAGCAGTCACGAGGATACTTACTAATGAATATTAATACAGCATTTATCTACCCTGGACGTATAGATGAGAAAATGGCATACCAAAGTTTCAAATATGCGCTATCCACAGCCATTGTCTATTGCTATTGTGTGAAGACTACCATTTGATTTCTGTACAGTTTCAATTTTGTACAGGGAATGGATATCAGCAAAAATCTGAACCCTAACTTTTTAAATAAGCATGAATTACTTAAAACTGAATATTGATATCTTATTCAAACCACCTCCACCGTAAATGTTACCTATTCAGCTGCAATAGGCCCTACTCAACACCTGCCAAATGCCAGTATAATCTGGTGTATAGTTTTTGTGCTATTAAATACCAAACTTGACAAATCTTATTTTTAACACCTAGTATGTACGTTATTGTGGTGGTATTACTTCCGCAATCCGACGAACAAAGGAAACATTCTTTAAAATCTTAACATAGGGGCGTCGATCCGGAGTGGAGGGGGCGGGGGGGGGGTGCAAACATATCGAATTCATCAATAATTCTGACGGCTTGAAGAAAAAAAATCATAAAACATAACCCAAGGTTACGTTAACCCCTTGTTGATGATGGTGTTTACAGAAACCCAGGGCATGGCACATTCCAAGGTGTCTGGTTGCCACAAAAGCCCAGAAAACATGTTAACCTTTCATGCAAACTGAGGTTGCATTGCATGAAAATAGTTCTATCCCTTTAAATACACATTATAATGTGCATAAATGGAGACAATTGTTTCTGGGTGTGAGATGTACTGGGCTTCTGTTAATTTCTGTACAAGCCCGTCGTCCCCAAAGAGTTAAAAAGGCAAATCCATTAAACTGAACAATGTTCAATTTTTCGACGGGCTTTGCAATTCTATATTGCAATTTGGCACGAGGTGCGCCCCCAAAATGTCTGACGTTTTCCTACTTTTGCCCCCCTCTGAAAAATGGATCGACATCCCTGTCTGAAGATTTAGTTGATTCATTGATGGAGATATTAAATGATGAGCTGGACTCCAGAATTTTGCTAATTGAAGTATATTAATGTTTTCAAAAACTGATTGTGATCACATTATCACAAAATACCGAGGAAGGGAGTTTACCCCCCCCCCCTCCGATCAGCTTCTGCTCACACTGTATTTTCGGTGAAATTTTCCTATTGCGAAGCAAAAATTAAAAGTCGCCTTCATATCATTTTTTATGAACACGTATAACCTTGGCACCTTATCAAAAACAGAAAAGGCTATTATCATTTTACAGCTGCTCACCGTCATCCAATTGAGATTTCATCAATTTAATTGATCTCTTTTTCACTTTTATTGCACTGAACCATATGAATATAATGCATGAAACATGAAGACAGATATGGTATGAAATTGTACTTTTTCCAATCACGTTCACTCATGAGTAGGAACAGTGGCGCAAATCCATTTTGAAATGTAGGGGGGACATATTTTGTTCATCCGCGGCGCCAAAGCCAAAACCCAGCCAGGTCAACAATTTCCCCGGTTATGTCAGTCGCCGAAAACTACTCTCAGCGGGGCGGGGGCGGGGGGAGGGGAGGGGGGAGCGGGGAGGGGAGGGCGGGAGGGTTGGGGGAGGGGGGTAGTGCACGAACATTTTACCCGGTCATGCCAGCCGTCGAAAACTTGCTCAGCGGGGGGGGGGGGTTAGTGAGGACAATTTTGGCGATTTTTTTCCACCAATGGTGGTGGGGGGGGGGACATTTTACATTGTGTCCCCACCTCCCGATTCGTGTCCCCCCTGGTATTTGCGCCCCTGAGTAGGAAACCATGACAGGACGAGTAGGAGGAGGGTGGACGAAAACAACGAAGGCGAAAAATTTAATACTCATGCGCGGGGAAAAACGTCCCGAGGTCACATACACATTGTTAAAAAGCCAAAAAAATGTGACTTTAAAGTCCCCCTCATCCGCATTATCAAAGTTCAATATTTTTTCCATCACATTTTTTCTTGGAATGGTTTGCATGCCGTATACAAAATTTATCAAAAATGCTAACAAAATCAAACAAAATTATATTAAGGTTTAAAGAGAATACACAGTACTGGTTGAGTACTTGCAGAACAACATCATTTTAATATCAGCTGCTTTCAAACCTTCTGTGAACAAATGGTATTCTGAAAATGTCACTATAGTACAGGAGAGAGTAGTTGAAAACAACAGAACACTTCGTTTTTGACAAATCTGCTACACAAATCCCCACTGCTGGCAAAGTATTAACACAGAAATCAATATGTCGGACTATGTTAATTGTTGACATACACATTGTAGCGACTGAGGGGACTCAGTCTGGTGTTCAAACTGCCAATCCATCAACTTTTTATTGCATATGAAGTGAATTAGTCCCACAGTATAATGCAAATGTAGTTTACTCTCACCTGGAAACCAATGAAATGTGAAATTTTGATGATTTTCCATCATCAACCAGTACTGTGCATTCCCTTTAAAAATCGAGGGGAAAGGGGCACGTCACCCCGTCACCCCCCGATCGCCGCCCATGTCCATGGAAATAACCTTTCTTTTTGTTTTTAATTTACCCACTAAATATTGACTCATGCGTAACAACGTGATGTGTTCATTATTTACGTGCCTTAGCGGGAAATTGTATTGGCAAATCCCTGAACGGTTTCTCATTTAAAATGTATCTCTCATATCGGGATAATGTTGTATTCCAAATCTATCATAAGCAAGTCTATTCCACAGTGAGTGCACGATCATAAAGTTAGTCAGTTCTAGCACGCTGTATAAAGCAGGAGACGGTGATAGTGTTGATTGTCGAATGATAACTACTCACATTACAGGTTGCATGAGAATGTTGTTCCAAACCATTGTAGAAACGACATGAAGTACAATGTATTCTACTGACCCCCAAATGACGTGTCATCGTGGGTCTGCCTTTGCTTGAAATCTTAGTACCCCTTGGCAATTCATGTGATTGGCGACGGTCGGGAAAACGTTGAAAACTATACGCAGAAAACAAGTGTTATCCAATATGAATATTGTTGGTTAAAGAAACTTATCTAAGCTACAAACTCATCACGCTGAGAACTCATTGAAAATCCAATGTAGATCAACAACGTCGCTTACGTTACTCCAATGGACATGGTTGGTTTAATAAAATAAATCCTCATAGCCACAAGTGTTTAAGTGGTCTTAGAAAACTTCGGATCACTCATAATCTCTTAGCAGCTCCTCTGCTGATCAAGACTTGAATCAACATGTTCTGGTGGTATTCATTGCAATATCTTTTCCTCGTTGGTTGTATTTAACCATCCACGAGATTTGCCAAAATTCGCCACGAAGAACGACAGCCTGATTGAGAAAGAGAAACGTACTGTATACTTAGTGGAATGAATCTTTACTCTTGATAGTTGGCCCTGCTGGTTCAATAAAGAAGTCATGGAAAATCAAACTTTGGTTGAAGCATCATCTCCAAGCAGCTCTTCTGTTGATTTAGTGAATAAACATTTTCTGGCGGCTTTCTTTGCGATATCCATTCCTCTTTGGGTTCTGAACGTCGGTGGCAATCTTCTTGTCCTGTACACTGTTTTCAAGGAAAAGAAACTTCGTCAACCTTCATACTATTTGATCGCAGCGTTGTCGCTGGCTGACGTGGCATTTCCACTTCTTGCTTTTCCTCTGCACGCCTATCTGTTTGTTGTGCAAAATGACTTCACATGTTTAGCACAAAATCGAATTAACTTTCTCATGCCTGGATATGCATGTGTGTACTCTTCGTTCTTACACTTAAACATTCTAACGATTGAACGATATTTTTCGGTGGCTTTTCCAATCCGCCACCGCAAGTTATCCACAAAACGAAATACAGCAATAACTACCTTGGTTATATGGATTGTAAGCTTTCTCTGCGTCTCTGGTTCTTATCCCTATGGACTTGAAGACCAACAAATTTGCAATTTAACAATTGTTTCTGTTTATGATTCATTCAGAACGGCAATCATGGGTTTTGTTGGCATCATCCTTGTTTCTGCTCTCAACGTACGCATCTTACTTCTAATTAAGAAACGTGAGCTCATAAACGCAGAAAGAATTCAGTTACGGAGGAATCAACGTGATCGAGCCGAAGATAATGCTGATATCCGCATTGAAACCAAGGCAACAAAGGCAATTAGCATGATCGTGACCATTTTCATCCTCTGCTGGTTACCATTGAGCATTTTCACCATTTTACAACACCACGTCCTTAACCCCGAGGTTTTAATTACTTTTGAATTTATTGAAATCGTACTATTCATGATAAACGGAGCAGTAAATCCAATCATATATGCCAAACGAAACCCACATTTTCGCAGTGCTTTTAAGAAACTGTTAGGGAAGAGGTCTTCAAATCGAGTCTTTGATGTGAGAGTATAGACCTGCGAAGGTCCAAATTACTCGGATTGTTTAATTGGGATACAAAAGCTACTTTTGATATGCTGATGGCGGCATTTCATACGATTTAGATTGAAGAAATAAACCCTCTCTTCAATCAAATTCTCATTTTTCGGAAACAATTATGCTGATTCTTTTTTTGAAAATGGTTAAAACATTAACGGTTGAAGTTACGAATGAAAATTCGCCGAACTTCTAAAGTAAGTTTAGCTCAGATGGAAGAGATACAAATAGATTTGTTGAGGAAAAGGTGAGTCTTATATCGACAACCCAGACATCGTCAACAGGAGAGATGAAGCTTGCTTGTGTGCGCCAGAGTGACATACCAAACCTATCAATATGTCAGCAAGAGGAGAACTAAAGTATCGCCCTTTCAAACGTCATCGAAATAAAAAAAATATTGTAGATGTATACGCAGGGAGTTGGTATAGTGTTTGGAGCTACATCACCAGACAACCAAAAAAATACAATAAGTCTGATGGTATATGGTTACAAAAATGAAAGGAGTAAAGGTGCCTGTGTTTGACAAAAACCTGTTTCTTAGATAAATGAATGAAAACCTGTAAAAGACATTCCCTTATCTGTAATGAAACGATGACGTCACCTTACATGATAATAATAATAATAATAATAATAATAATAATAATAATNATAATAATAATAATAATAATAATAAATAATAATAATAATAATAATAATAATAATTAATAATAATAATAATAATAATAATAATAATAATAATAATAATAATAATAATTATTATTATTATTATTATTATTATTATTTGCATGCGCTTTTCCCATTAGGCCCAAAGCGCTACATATTTGGCCATCCTTCTTTATTTAGGCAGCATCTATACTACGGAAATTAGAAGGGGCCGAGTAATGTTGAAAGTGTTGAAAATGGCCTCACACCGGGTTTTCACCCTTCTCTTTTCATGAAGTGTGTGGGTTCTTTTACGTGCTGAGTGTTTCTGTCTCAACACGGGACCTCCGGCTTTACGTCCTATCCGAGGCGACGAGTAATGGGATAAAGTGCCCTTACCAGGACACAACCGCCATGACGTGGCTTCGAACCACGGACCTCTAGGTCCGGAAGCCAAGCTCTTATCCACTACGCCACGAACGCCTCCCCAATAATAATAATAATAATAATAATAATAATAATAATAATAATAATAATTAATAATAATAATAATAATAATATATAACAATAATAACAATGTCTTATTTACCCGGGATAGCCAATTCAGTCGCATAGTCTGTTATACCAGCGGGCCCTGCATAACGTAAGTGTCATTTTTACTATTCTCTGTTCTAGAAATCCAAGCGCCTGGCTATATGGCCTTTTGACAAGGCCCTCTCGCTGTATTACGGGCGAGCGAAGTGAGCCCAGCCGAGCACGCCGCGCTCAGCTAGCTTGCTTCGCTCGCCCATAACAGCGAGAGGGCCATGTCAAAAGGCTACTGGCTATAAAGTAGAAGGTAACATTTTAAACAAGTCTTTGGTATGACCTGGCCTGGGTTCGAACCCGCGACCTTCGGGACGTGAGGCGGACGCTCTAACCACAAGGCCATCACACCGGAATAAAGTAATCAGCGTCTTGTACAGTATGATAAATACAAATTAAAACCTTTGAACGCATATTTTCATAACGCTCAATAGCATCCCTGTGTACAGATCGTGAATCATGCATCTGCCTGCAGAAACCTTTCGACATCATTGCGTAGAGATCGGGTATCATGCATCTGTCTGTGCAAACCGTTTGACTTGCAGACGTTAACTATATGCAGACTACAACAGGTTTGACTGCCCAACATTAAGATTGAAGTGGATGCTTCAGCTCAAGCACAGGTTGCGATATCGCTGTGTCTCAGCAGTGGAGCTTTGACAACAAAATACAAAAATGCAAAAACACAAAATTACAAATAGAATATCGCTGAAATAAAATTACGACAATTGTCAAGTTTCACCAGGTAGATACCCCGTGCAACGTAAACAACAACAACAAATTCTTAAAGATCTTTGGGCAAGACCAGAGCCCTAACCGGTTAATTCTGTTTGAGTTTTGATGACACAAGCATTTAGTGACCAAATCAGTGTCCGATCACTCACAACCGTCTGAGACAGAAGTGGTATATGGAAAATGGACACATCAACATAAATGTATAAAGCGAATAAGAAAGGGTTCAAACTTGAAGCAAAAAATACAATTTTAAATTGAAAGGTGTTGCATATACGAGTTGAAAACAACAAAGGTGACACATTGCATCGTACATGTAGTTGTATTTTGAAATAAATTTAAACTGTGTCTTTTGTATTGAAGCACATTGTTTGAAAAGACTATCATACTTAATGGACGACAAATAGGCATGAATGTTTCTTTGCCATACTTAATTTGGAAACGAATATTTGTCTGTTACCTATAGATGAGTTGATCACATGATGTAATTTGTGAAAATCTATAATACTTTTTTACACTTTTATGTAATGCCTGATAGAAAATATAACAAGACGTTTATATTTTTTCGTTTATACAATCATTTATCATTTAAGTAATCACTTGTCGCAAATTGTCAAGACCGCAGCATTGCTGCGTTACGCAAAGCAAACAATAACGTCTTTCAGCAGAAAATAGATTTCATTAAAACTGTTGAAGTTTGATTGTCCATAATTATCCGTATCTTTGATGCATGGTTTGAATGACTGTTGTTAAAACGTGGGCTACATAAAGCGTATTTATACTCTAACGTGAAAACTTAACAATGAGCTTAAGATTGTATTTGACAAGAAACTGTTCTAATGAACCTTGGCTGTATGTAGCACTGAAGGTGATAAACCACAACCACCACCAACACACACACACACACACACACACACACACACACACACACACACACACACACACACACACACACACACACACACACACACACACACACACACACACACACACACACACACACACACATACACACACACACACACACACACACACACACACACACACACGACACACACACACACACACACACACACACACACACACACACACACACACACACACACACACACACACACACACATACACACACACACACACACACACACACACACACACACACACACACACACACACACACACACACACACACACACACACACACACACACACACACACACACACACACACACACACACACACACACACACACACACACACACACACACACACACACACACACACACACACAC
>JZLH01S0058688.1:1911-15605 GCA_001188425.1 Eucidaris tribuloides | reverse complement strand
AATTCATCACATAATCTGACGGCTTTGAAGAAAAAAAATTCATAAAACATAAACAGGTTACGTTAACCCTTGTTTGATGATGGTGTTTACAGAAACCCAGGGCATGCGGCACATTTCAAAGGGTGTCTGGTTTGCCAAAAAGCCAGAAAACATGTTAACCTTTCATGCAAACTGAGGTTGATTGCTATGAAAATAGTTCATCCCTTTAAATACACATTATAATGTGCATAAATAGGAGAGCAGTGGTTCTGGGTGTGAGATGCTACTGGTTTGTTAAATTTTCTGTACAAAGCCCGTCGTCCCCAAAGCAGTTAAAAGCAAAATCATTAACTGAACAACTGTTCAATTTTTCGACGGGCTTTGCAATTCTATATTGCAATTGGCACAGAGGTGCCCCCCAAAAATGTCTGACGTTTTTCCTACTTTAGCCCCCCCTCTGAAAAATGGCTCGACCATCCTCGTCCTGAAGATTTAGTTGATTCATTGATGGAGATATTAAATGATAGAGCTGGACTCCAGAATTTTGCATAATTGAAGTGATATTAATGTTCTTCAAAAACTGATTCTGTGATCAATTATCACAAAATACGAGGAAGTGAGTTTACCCCCCCCCCCTCATACAGCTTGCTCACACTGTATTTTCGGCTGAAATTTTCCTATGCGAAGCAAAAAATTAAAAGTTCGCCTTCATATCATTTTTTATGAACACGTATAAACCTTGGCAACCTTATCAAAAACAAGAAAAGCTCATTATCATTTTACAGCTGCTCCCGTCATCCAATTTAGACTTTCATCAATTTAATTGATCTCTGTTTCAATTTTTATGCACTGAACCATATGAATATAATGCATGAAACATGGAAGGACGATATGCGTATGGAAATTGTACTTTTTCAATCACGTTCACTCATGATACGGAACAGTGGCGCCAAATCCATTTTGAAATGTAGGGGACATATTATTGTTCATCCGCGCCGCGCAAAGCCAAACCAGCCAGCGTCAACAATTTCCCCGCGTTTTATGTCAGTCGCCGAAAACTCTCTCAGCGGGGGGGGGGGGGGCGAGGGGAGTGAGGGGAGCTAGGGGAGGGGAGGGCGGGAGGGTTGGGGGAGGGGGGTAGTGCACGAACATTTTACCGCGTCATGCCAGCCGTCGAAAACTGCCTCAGCGGGGGGGGGGTGTAGTGAGGACAATTTGGCGATTTTTTTCCACCAATGTGGTGGGGGGGGGGCACATTTTAATTGGTGTCCCCACCTCCCGATTCGTGTCCCCCCTGGATTTGCGCCCCTGAGTAGGAAACCATGACAGGACCGAGTAGGAGGAGGGTGGACGAAAACAACGAAGCGCGAAAAATTTAATACTCATGCGCGGAGAAAAAAACGTCCGAGGTCACATACACATTGTTAAAACAGCCAAAAAAAATGTGACTTTAAAGTCCCCCTCATCCGCATATATCAAAGTTCAACTATTTTTTCATCACATTTTTCTTGAATGGTTCAGCCGTATACAAAATTTATCAAAAATGCTAACAAAATCAAACAAAATTCATATTAAGGTTTTAAACGAGAATACACAGTACTGTTGAGTACTTGCAGAACAACATCATTTTTAAATCAGCCTGCCTTTCAAACCTTCTGTGAACAAATGGTTATTCTGAAAATGTCACTATAGTACAGGAGAGAGTAGTTGAAAACAACAAACACTTCGTTTTGACAAATGCTGCCCTACACCAAATCCCCACTGCTGGCCAAAGTATTAACACAGAAATCAATAGTGTCGGACTTATGTTAATAGTTGATCAGTACACATTGTAGCGACTGAGGGACTCGTCTGGGTGTTCAAAACTGCCAATCCATCAACTTTTTATTGCCATATGAAAGTGAATTAGGTCCCACGAAGATCATTAATGAAATGTTTAGGTTTACTCTCACCTGCGAAACCAATGAAATGTGAAATTTTTGATGATTTTCCATCATTCAACCAGCTACTGTGCAATTCCCTTTAAAATCGAGGGGAAGGGACGTCACCCCGTCACCCCCCGATCGCCGCCCATGTCCATGCGAAATAACTTTCTTTGTTTTATTTACCACTAAATATTGACTCATGCTAACAACGTGAATGTGTTCATTATTTACGTGCCTTAGCGGGAAATTGTATTTGGCAAATCCCTGAACGCGTTTCTCATTTAACAATGTATCTCTCATTCGGGATAATGTGTATTCCAAATCTATCATAGCAAAGTCTATTCCACAGTGAGTGCCACGATCATAAAGTTAGTCGAGTTCTAGCACGCTGACTATAAAGCAGGAGACGCGTGGATAGTGTTGATTGTCGAATGAATAACTACTCAACATTACAGGCTTGCATGAGAATGTTGTTCCAAACCAATTGTAGAAAACGACATGAAGTACAATGTTATTCTACTGACCCCCAAAATGGACGTACGTCATCGGTGCGGTCTGCCTTTGCTTGAAATCTTAGTACCCCTTGGCAATCATGTGATTTGAGCGAACGGTCGGAAAACGTTGAAAACTATACGCCCAGAGAACAAGTGTTAATCCAATATGAATATTGTTGGTGAAAGAAACTTATCTAAGCTAACAAACTCATTCACGCTGAGAACTCATTGAAATCCAATGTGATCAACAAACAGTACGCTTTACGTTACCTACAATGGACAGGTTCGGTATAAATAAATCCTCATAGCCACAAGTGTTTAAGTGGTCTTAGAAACACTTCGGCATCACTCATAATCTCTTAGCAGGCTCCTCTGCCTGTCAAGACTTGAATCAACGATGTTCTGGTGTATTCATTCCAATATTTTCGATTGTATTTAACCATCCACGAGATTTGCAAAATTCGCACGAGAACGACAGGCCTGATGAGAAAGGAAAACGTACTGTATACTTAGTGGAATGAATCTTTACTCTTGATAGGTTGGCCCTGCTGGTTTCAATAAAGAATCATGGAAATCAAACTTTGGTTGAAGCATCATTCTCCAGCAGCTCTTTTGTTGATTTAGTGAATAAAACATTTTCTGGCGGCTTTCTTTGCGATATCCGATTCCTCTTGGGTTGAACGTCCGGCTGCAATCTTCTTGTCCTGTACACTGTTTTTCAAGGAAAAAGGAAACTTCGTCCAACCTTCATACTATTAGATCGCAGCGTTGTCGCTGGCTGACGTGGCATTTCACTTCTTGCTTTTCCTCTGCACGCCTATCTGTTTGTTGTGCAAAATGACTTCACATGTTTAGCACCAACAAATCGAATTAACTTTCTCGATGCGCTGGATTATGCATGTGGTTACTCATTCTGTTCTTACACTAAACATTCTAACGATGAACGATATTTCGGTGGCTTTCCAATCCGCCACCGCAAGTTATCCACAAACGAAATTACAGCAATAACTACCTTGGTTATTGATTGTAACGGGGGGGGGGGAAGGGGGGTGCGGCGGGGGGGCGAGGATTTCTCTGCGTTCTGGTTTCTATCCCTTGGGACTTAAGACCAACAAATTGCAATTTACATGTTTCTGTTTAGATTCACTTCAGAACGGGCATCAATGGTTTGTTGGCATCATCCTTTGTTTCTGCTCTCACGTACGATCTTCTTCTAATTAAGACAACGTGAGCCTCATAAACGCAGAAAGAATTCAGTTATCGGGAGGAATCAAACGTGATCGAGCGAAATAATGGCTGATATCCCGCCATTGAAACCAATGGCAACAAAGGCAATTAAGCATAGATCGTGACCATTTCATCCTCTGCTGGTTACCATTGAGATTTTCACCTTTTACACACCACGTCCTTATAACCCGAGGTTTTAATACTTTTGAATTTATTGAAATCGCTACTATTCATGATAAACGGACAGTAAATCCAATCATATTATGCCAGAACGAAACCACATTTTCGCAGTGCTTTTAAAACTGTTAGCGAGAACGGGTCTCAAATCGAGTCTTTGATTGGCTAGAGAGTATAGACCTGCCGAAGCGTCCAAATACTCGGATTGTTTAATTGGCGATACAAAAGCTACTTTTGTATATGCTGGATGGCCGGCATTTCATACGATTTAGATTGAAGAAATAAACCCTCTCTGTCAATCAAATTCTCATTATTTCGCGAAACAATTATTAGCTTGATTACTTTTTTTTGAAATGGGTAAAACATTAACGGTTGAGTTACGAATGAAAATTCGCCGAACTTCTAAATAAGTCTAGCTCAGATGGAAGGACGATACAAATAGATGTTGTTGAGCGAAAAGGTGAGTCTTATATCGACAACCCAGACATCGTCAACAGGAGAATGAAGCTTGCTTGTGTGCGCCAGAGTGACATACCAACCTATCAATATGGTCAGCAAGCAGGGAGAAAACTAAAGTATCGCCCTTTCAAAACGTCATCGAAATAAAAAAATATTGTAGATGTATACGCAGGGAGTTGGTATTAGTGTTCTGGAAGCTACATTCACCAGACAACCAAAAAAATACAATATGTCTGATGTATATGGCTTACAAAAATGAAAGGAGTTAAAGGTGCCTGTGCTTTGACAAAAACCGGTTTCTTAGAATAAATAGAATGAAAACCTGTAAAAGACATTCACTTATCTTAATGAAAACGATGACGTCACCTTACATGATAATAATATAATAATAATAATAATAATAATTTAATAATGATAATAATAATAATAATAATAATAATAATAAATAATAATAATAATAATAATAATAATAATTAATAATAATAATATAATAATAATAATTATTATTATTATTATTATTATTATTATTTGCATGCGCTTTTCCCATTAGGCCAAAGCGCTAACATATTGCCATCCTTCTTTATTAGGCAGCATCTATACTAGCGGAAATTAGAAGGGGCCGAGTAATAGTTGAAGTGTTGAAAATGGCCTCCACACCGGGGTTTTCACCCTTCTCTTTTCGATGAAGTGTGTGAGCGTTTATTTACGTGCTGAGTGTTTCTGTAACTCATACACGGGACCTCCGGCTTTACGTCTATCCGAGGGACGAGGTAATGCGGATAAAGTGCCTTTACCAGGACACAACCGCCATGACGTGGCTTCCGTAACCACGGACCTCTAGTCCGGAAGCCAAGCCTCTTATCCACCTACGCCACGCGCCTCCCCAATAACATAATAATAATAATAATAATAATAATAATAATACATAATAATAATTAATAATAATAATAATAATAATATATAACAATAATAGACAATGTCTTATCTTACCCGGATAAGCCAATTCAGTCCATAGTCTGTTATACCGCGGGCCCTGCATAACGTAAGTGTCTTTTTTACTATTCTCTGTTCTAGAAATCAAGAGCCCTGGCTATATGGCCTTTTGACAAGGCCCTCTCGCCTGTATTACGGGCTGAGACGAAGTGAGCCAGCGAGCACGCCAGCGCTCGACTAGCTTTGCTTCGCTCGCCCATGACAGCGAGAGGGCCATGTCAAAAGGCTACTGCTATAAAGTAGAAGGTAACATTTAAACAAAGTCTTGGTATGGACCTGGCCTGGTTCGAACCCGCGACCTTCGGCGACGTGAGGCGACGCTCTAACCACAAGGCCATCACACTCGCGAATAAAGTAATCAGCGTCTTGATACAGTATGAAATACAAATTAAACCTTGAACGGATATTTTCATAACGCTCAATAGTCATCCCTGTGTACAGATCGTGAATCCATGCATCTGCCTGCAGAAAACTTTCGACATCATTGCCGTAGAGATCGGCGTATTCATGCCATCTGTCTGTGCAAACGTTTGACTGCAGACCGTTAACTATATGCAAGACTACACAACAAGGTTTGACTGCACCAACATTAAGATTGAAGTGGAATGCTTCTCAGCCTCAAGCCCAACAGGTTGCGATTATCGCTGTGTCTCAGCAGTGGGCTTTGACACACAAAATACAAAAATGCAAAACACAAAATTATTACAAATAGAATATCGCTGAAATAAAATTACGACAATTGTCAAGATTCACCAGGTAGTACCCCGTGCAACGTAAGACAACAACAATCAAATTCTTAAAGATCTTCTGGGCAAGACCAGAGCCCTAAACCGCGTTAATTCTGTTTAGTTGTGATGACACAAGCATTTAGTGACCAAATCAGTGTCGATCAACTCACAACCGTCTGAGACAGAAGTGGTATATGGAAAATGGACACATCAACATAAATGTTATAAAGCGAATAGAAAAGGTTCAAACTTGAAGCAAAAAATACAATTTTAAATTGAAAGGTGTTGCATATACGAGTTGAAAACAACAAGGTGACACATTGCATCGTACATGTAGTTGTTTTTGAAATAAATTTAAACTGTGTCTTTTGTATTGAAGCACATTGTTTGAAAAGACTATCATACTTAATGGACGACAAATAGGCATGAATGTTTCTTTGCCATACTTAATTTGGGAAACGAATATTTGTCTGTTACCTATAGATGAGTTGATCACATGAGTGTAATTTGTGAAAATCTATAATACTTTTTACACTTTTATGTAATGCCTGATAGAAATATAACAAGAGTTTATATTTTCGTTGTTACATCATTTTCATTTAAGTAATCACTTGTCGCCAATTGTCAAGACCGCAGCATTGCTGCGTTACGCAAAGCAAACAATAACGTCTTTCAGCAGAAAATAGATTTCATTAAAACTGTTGAATTTGATTGTCCATAATTATCCGTATCTTTGATGCATTGGTTTGAATGACTGTTGTTAAAACAGTGGGCCTACATAAAGCGTATTTATACTCTAACGTGAAAACTAACAATGAGCTTAAGATTGTATTGACAAGAAATGTTCTTAATGAACCTTGGCTGTATGTAGCACTGAAGGATAAACCACAACCACCACCAACACACACACACACACACACACACACCACACACACACACACACACACACACACACACACACACACACAACACACACCACACACACACACACACACACACACACACACACACACACACACACACACACACACACACACACACACAACACTACCACCTACCTACACACACACACACACACACACACACACACACACACACACACACACACACACATACACACACACAAACACAACACAATCACACCCACACGCACACATATACACACACATAGATACATACATACACACATATATATACACACACACGCACACACACACACACACACACACACACACACACACACACACACACACACACACACACACACACACACACACACACACACACACACACACACACACACACACACACACACACACACACACACACACACACACACACACACACACACACACACACACACACACACACACACACACACACGCACACACACACACCATATACACATATACATACACTCACACACATACACACGCGCCCGCGCACTGTACTCTTGGGACAAATGTATGTGAAATAAGAATGACTCGCCTTCCAATCTTTTTGATGAACACGTAAAAACCATGGCACCTTATTAAAAATAGAAAAGGTTATTATTATTTTACAGCTGTTCACCGTCATCCATTTCAGATTTCATTAATTTAATTGATCTCTTTTTCATATTATCATTTTTGCACTGAATCGTTTAAAATGCATTGATCATGAAAGACAGACAATACATTGTACATTCTCAAATCACGTTCGCTCTGAGTAGGTATCCATGGAAATAACATATTTTTTTTTAATTTCATCTACTTTTCAAAATGTTGACCCATGCGTAACAACGGCGTATGTTTTATATTTACGTGCGTTCCCCTGAATACTTTATCATTTTCAATATCGGGATCATATTTTATTCCAAATCTACCGCAAACAATTTATACCACTGTGAGTGCACGACCATTATGCTTATCGGTTCTAGCTCGCCTGTAAAGCAGAAGACGGCGATACTGTTGATTGTCGAATTTTAACAACCTACTGTATACATATTACAGCTCTTACGAACAAAGTATGCATTATGTGCAAATGTTCTTCAATTCCATTGTAAAAACGACTTTTACGAAGTAAAACGTATTCCTTTGGCCCCCAAATAATCTTCTCTGTGTCTCTGCATTACCGTGGAATTTTGACAATTCATGTAATTGGCGAAGGTCGAGAAAACTGTGAGAGCTAGAACCCGGTTAACGTAGAAAACGTGTTTTATTCTGGACGAAATGAAGTGTTATCCAATGGACATTGTTGTTTAAAGGAACCTCTCAAGCCACAACGTCTTACGCTGAGAACTATGCGAAAATCCGATTTGGATCAGCAACGTCTCTTACTGTATTCTAATGGACATCGATGGTTAATCAAACTACTCATAACGACAACTGCTTATGCTGAGACGTTGTAGAAAACCTTGGATCAAACATCATCTCTTAGCACCTCATCCCCTGATTAAGTGATTAAACATTTTCTGGTGGCCTTTGCAATATCGTTCACTCTATGATTGTGTTTGACCAGCCATGAGATTTGCTAAAATTGAAAGAAAAAGTGGTTAAAGAAGAGATACGCGTTCTACACCGGGTGGAATATATCTGTATAATCTTAATAATAAACACTGTTGGTTAAAGAAAGAAGTCATGGAAAATCAAACCTTGGATCAAGCATCATCTCCCAGCAGCTCATCCACCGATTTAGTGAATCAACATTTTTTGGCGGCTTTCTTTGTAATATCCAGTCCTCTCTGGTTCCTGAACGTCGCTGGTAATCTTTTTGTCCTGTACGCTGTTCACAAGCAAAAGAAACTTCGTCGACCATCTTACTACTTGATCGCAGCATTATCTCTAGCTGATGTGGCAAATCCAGTTGTTGCTTTTCCCCTGAAAGCATATCTGTTTGTCGTGCAAAATGACTTCACATGTTTAGCACGAAATCGAATCAGGTTTCTGATGCCCGAATATGTCTGTGTATACTCGTCGTTCTTACACCTGAACATCCTAACGATCGAAAGATATTGTTCGGTGGCTTTTCCAATCCGGCATCGCAAGTTATCCACAAAACGAAATACAGCAATAACTACCTTGGTTATATGGATTGCAAGCTTTCTCGGCCTCTTTGTTTTATATCCATATGGATCGGAAGACCATCAAGTCTGCAACTTGACATTTTTTGCACTTTATCAATCACTCATAGTGTCACTATCAGGTTTTAGGGAGTCGTTTTCCTTGTCTCTGTCTGAACTTACGAATCTTACTTCTTATCAAGAAACGCGAACACATGAAAGCAGGAAGAATTCAGTTGCGGAGGAATCATCGTGATCGAGCCGAAGATAATGCTGATATCCGCCTTGAAACCACGGCAACAAAGGCAATTAGCATGATCGTGATCATTTTCAGCATTTGCTGGTTAACGTTGCAACTTCTCATCATTTTACAACACGTCTACATTAATTCTGAAGTTACTTTGATTGTTTTCAGACTTATCGAAAGCGTAGTTTTAATGATAAACGGAGCAGTAAACCCAATCATATATGCCAGACGAAACCCACATTTTCGCCGCGCCTTCAGTAAACTGTTGAAGAAGAGATCTGCAAATCGAGTCTTTGATGTGAGAGCATAGACGTACGAAGGTCGAAATTACTAGGATAGTTTAATTGGAACACATAGTTTCTTGAATTTGCGACAAAAATAATATTTTTTCAGAACATCTTGAACATGAACCTGAACAGTTGAAGGTATGACGGGCAAAGTAAGAGGACAGATTGTCGGACAACGTTTGCTTGTGAACAAAACACATTTTCAGTGATTTTGAATAAATTAGCATAAGTAAAAAACTTCAAATTCTGTGTTGAAATTTGGAAGCCCCTACCAAGCCCTTTCAGCTAAAACAACCAAAATCAAATCTGATCAGAAAGAAAGAATAGTAGCATTTTTAGTGATGTTGATTTTTTTAATATAAATTAGCATAACTAATGAACTTCTGAATTCTGTGTGGTAAATTGGATGCCCCTTCGAAGCCCTATCAGGTAATACAAACAGAACTTAAGTTTTTGATGTTGACTCCACAATATAGTAGAAGTCTATTGACCTAAATGACCTTTTACCATGATTTTCTGACGTAAAATTCTATTCAAAGGATCAGTGATACTTTCATAACATTAATGTCCAAATTCCAAGGAATAAAAACTTATACTTTGTAAAAATTTTATTGTTGATACCGCCGCCGCCGTCGGAAAAGCGGCGCCCATGTCCCACTTCTGCCATGCACATGATGCATAGCAGGCGAAACAACAAGAATGGAAGGAAGAACCTTTCACTCATGTGGCAGTTGCCACAATAAGAGAGTGTCGATTATCGATACTATTGAGAACCAATATTTATATGCACGTCAGGGTTGCCGGTTTGGCATTTTTAACGCCAAAAATCAACCAAATTTTTGTAATTATTTTTCTTTTTTGACCAACCAAAATTGAAGTGTCCGCCAAACGGGTTTTGAGAGTTTTGGGGCGTTTTACAATGGAATACCTGAAAAAAAATTCATTATTTCAGTAAAGTAGGTAGCACAAGTGTATCATATCTTGAAATGGCTGCTGCACCTCCTCCTCTGTTCAGTATTGCCAACTCAAATTAAGGCTAATCTGCAGCACCACACACTAAGAAATAAAGGTGCGCAAAACGTGCAACTTTGCGGAAATGGGTGCAGAGCAATTTCTACCGCGGTATTCAAGCAATTCTGCACTTTTCACGGCTGAGCGCTTGCCCCACTTCATTGTGTTTTCAAGTTTGCACCTTTTAAGTACACATTAATGCAAATTTATGGATGTTTTCTCTTCCGAAGCCTGGTGTGAGCTATTTCTATCATCTGTTTCTATGAATACAATTTCAATGTGGAAAATGCAACTTGCAAAGGCACTATTTTCTATGTCGGACAAGCTCAGACAAGCTTTCAGGTTGCCAAAAACAACCTTTGTTTGAAAGGTATGCATAAGATTTGAATATATTACGAAAACGGCCTATAGGTCCAAAGTTTGCACCTTAAAAGGATGAAAATAATGCACCTTCGGCTTCAACACTATATAATTATGTGAAAATACACACCTTCACGGCCAGCGTGTTGGCTAAGTGGGTAGAGCGTCCGTCTCACGTGCGGAAGGTCGCAGATTCAAGCCCCGGTAAGTTATTTGTACGAGTTTTTTTTTATATTTGTAAATGTTAATTAATTAATGAAGTGTATTATAAAGTAAATATTATAAATAGCACTGGAATGAATGTAAATTGCGGTCCACACACGAAAACACACAGTTTGCAAGAAAAAGAAGAATATTTTTTTAAATTTTCTATGGTGCAACTTTGCACCTTTCGGGTGCAACTTTGCACCTTTCAGAAAGGTGCAGCCTTGCACTTTTCAGAAAGGTGCAAGGTTGCATTTTTAAGAGTGCTCCCAGTGTGACATTGGTCTGCAGCTTTAAAGGTGCAAAGTTGAGCCTATTTTTTCTTAGTGTGTGTAGGGTCCAAAAGCAGAGGCGTGCATGTAGCCTACTTCACGTGCAAATCTGGCCGCGCGTAAACCGCCGCACCCAAATTTTCGCCCGCAGTTTCAAAGGTGTCATTAATTCATTACAACGTCATTTCTAACCATATCCAGGGTATGCTACCAATAAAAATGCATCAAATGCAAATTTTGGCCTTTTTTAAAATCGAATTTCGCAACTAATTTGGCGTTTTGAGAATCGGAAAAATTGGAAACCCTGGGGCAAGTTGAATCCTGCTATTTTGATGACGATGGTCGGAAAATAAAGCTTTGTTACGTATTGAAGAGAAGAGAAGGGAATTCGTTAATTTATACGCTCTCATTGAAAATGAATTGAAAGAAATTTATCTTGTAAAAATTAGGAAAATGGATTGACTGAAAATGGAAATCTGAATTTTTATAAAACGATTATTGGAGATGATTTTATATTTAATTTTGTATATTTGTGTTTTTATTTGTTTATATTTACGATGGAATTGCAATAAAATGAAATCAAATGAAATCATATCAATATTGGGAACAATGACATTGTTGATATGATTGGGACAAAAATCATATGAAAGAGTGGAGACTAGTAGAAACGTTTAATTTGGTTGACAGTTGACTGTATGTGACTGTAAGCCTACAATTATTTTCATAATGATATCAAAATATCTTTACTATAGATTCAGCGTACCCGCAAAAGTGGGAGAGATGCATGAATTGATTTGCATGCAGGCTGTCGCCATTATGACATCATTTATTTAAATGTATAAAAGACTGGTGTGAATGCTTTCAAATTTCACTGACGTCACGCACGACCGTGCACATATTGTATGAAGTAGACCTACGCAGGTTGTCACTCCTCTCTACATAATGTTTCAGTGACCTAAAAAAATAGACGCGTTAATTTAGTTTGTATTATTAATGTGCCTTACGCAGTCGCGCAGTTCGACGCAGTTATTATAACTATGCATGCATGCTATACTGCCATAACCTGGGCAGTGGCGTAACGGCCCGGGGGGGGGGGGGCGCAGACTGCCCCCTGAATGATTTCAGCGGGAAAATCCATCAAACCACCGGGAAATATGAAAGAAAAGAAGGTTTGGTGGTGATACTTTTTTTGGGCGTGGGCACCCAGTACACTTTCAGCATACGCAGACTGTTTGAGCCTACATTAAGAAATATTGTTTGTGCCTTTTGTATTGTACACAAATTAGGTATTCAAACAAGGTATTCATTCTCATGGGCATGTATTACTATTTGAAATATTCACCATGGACATGTATCTTCTGTTATGTAAGGATCGATCTCATAGTGCATTTCGTAAAAAACAATTATACTGTTTGCACTTATAATGACTGACGGAAAATATCCGATCTAATAAGTGGACTTAAAAATTTATGTAATTTTGATTTGATTTGTCGTATGTAATCACTTGTCGTTAATGGTCAAGATCGCAGCCTTGGTGCGTTGTGCAAAGCAAACAGTAAAGTATCTTAGAAAATCGATTTCACTAAAAATTGATTGTCCTCAAGTATCTGTTTGACCAATGGTTTTAATGACTGTATAGCTGAAACGTGGGTTACATAATGAGTATTTACACGAAACTTAGTCTAACTTGTATTTCAAGCTTAACCATGAGTTTCAGGTTGTATTGACAAGAAACTGTTCAAACGAATCTTGGCTGCATGTACAGTTCTGACGGTAATAGACCTTGCATATGTAATAACTACGGCAAGCATGTACCGTCAATTTCTGCCGTCTATGAACAATAAGAACTCTATCTAATTATACAATATACTAAACATGTCTTTCGTTAGAACATAAACAAGCACGTTTTTATAAAAATCACGAATTTCAAACGAATGGAATACAACTATTTTTCTATTGATATTACTTTTAAAACGTGACTTTATAAGCTAAAATGTTTTAACTGATACAGATGCATTTGTATTAAATATGTTCGTCATCATTGCCACGGAAATTCTTTTTCAAGAATGAACATAATGATTATGTGCAAACGTGTTGACAATAAATTCATTATTAGTTTTTTTTATCACTGAAGTGTGCTGTAAAGCATTATATTGTGTATTCTTTATACACAGGATAAGTTGCCCGTTTGAATTGAATTCAATGGAATTGAAATTATTTACTTCGTTATCGGTACACTGACATTTTGACAAGAATATATGTGTCGAGTATAGCGTTTTCTACACAAAATG
>JZLH01S0058678.1:58984-71085 GCA_001188425.1 Eucidaris tribuloides | reverse complement strand
ACGGTCATGTCAGCCATCCACTGCTGGTTCAGGTATGGAGAACTTTCTTGAATTAGTGTCGGCCTCTCATTATCAAGAATGGATAGAAAAAAAACGTACAGAGCGTCAAGGCAAAAACACAACTCATAATCCATTATCTCTCCTATTTCTCACGCATTAAATCTACATTAACAAGTATTCACCACATTATTTAGGGGAATTCACTAGGACTATATACAATTTCATTAATTTGGTTGCTTGTTTTGTTGTAGTAATGGTATGTTGTATAATAGTAGTAAGTAGTAGTAGTTAGTAGTAGTAGAGTAGTAGTAGACGGTAGTATCATGACATGTAATTCCAGACAGGATGAGTACCTGGATGTGGTGTATTAGAATGGGCATAATACGCGCCTTGAACTATCCGGCAATGTTGACAACAGACCCCTGGGATGCAGATTGTAATTTCCCTCTCTAAATCTGGATTTTTTCAGGAAATTTCAGTGTGATCATTGAAATTGTTTTTTTTTGCAGGATGTCCTGAAAAGGGTAAAAAATTAAGTGTTCAGATAATTACTCCCACCCTAGTTGTAGTAGTAGTACTAGTACTACTACTAGTAGTACACAACAACTCCCGGGGAAGGGGGGGGGGGGCAACTGCCATTACAAGGTGTACACCATGCATGTGTATGAACTTTCAACATGGACCCTAAACATGTAAATTATCCTTCGATCTCAGATACGCTGAACAAGTACACCCTACTGAGGCCTGAAAAAATACCCTTTTCAAGTAAGTCTTTGTTAAAAGTATACCCTTTTCTCCTGATTTTGGCAATTTTAATACCCTTTTCACCATACGCGCGTACATCGTCCGACCGTGAAAAACAACGCTTTTTACGTGTTTTTTCACACGTGCATGGTGTACACCCTGTAATGGCAGTGGCCCCCCGGGCAACAACTACTGCTGCAGCTGCTACTACTACTATTACTACCACTGCGATTAGTCCTACTATGTACATGTACTACTTCTACTCTTACTGGACTACTACTTCTGCTACTACTATTACTACTACTACTACTACTACTACTACTACTACTACTACTTCTACTACTACTACTACTACTTCTGTACTACTACTACTACTACTACTACAGTACTACAGCTGTACTACTGCTACTGTCGTTGCCACTTCTGCTACATCTGTTACCACCACTTCCACTACTTCCACCACTACTACTGTTACTGCTATCTGACTGCGAAACTATTACTTTTTTTTCTTGCAGTACTTACACGAAAAAGGGATCGTTCACCGAGACCTAAAACCAGAGAACCTGCTGTACGCCGACATGGGCGAAGATGCACCGTTGAAGCTGGCTGATTTTGGCCTTTCGAAAGTGGTTAGCCACGATGTCACCATGAAGACTGTGTGTGGTACCCCAGGGTATTGTGGTGAGTCGTTGGTGTCTGAATATGCGCGGTATCAAATAGCGAACATCACAGAAACGATATGTCACCTATATATCAAAGAGCAGACAAAGAAAAACTAAATGTCAACAGAAGAAATGAGAAACAACGAAAAGTATGTCGCATATCTCGTATTTAACCTGTAAAGTGTTGCACGCACAATTTTGTTCCACCAATACCTTTTTAATTAGTGCTATAAGAATAACAGAGTATAACATTAATTAATTTCTGATTACACTTTTACCTAGTACAGGAACAGGCATCTCTATTAAATTACTCATAACACTCATATCCTCGAACAAATTTGAGCTTTCTATCTCAGATTTTTTTTGATGTGGTGAAAACATTACATTTTGTATATTTGTGAATATTGATTGATTTGAAATATGTAACCTCGCAACATTCATTGTAACTTTAGAAACATTCACACCATTATACAGTAGACAGTTAGAAAAAAACTTATTACACAAAAATTTCAAGATCTAGAGCTTATGTTTGGATATGAATATTTTACCTTGGACCTAAGCTATCTGATGACACTGTTGGTATTGAAAGTATTTCACGCATGAGTGAGCACAGCCCACTTTTGTGCAATCAGCCAGAAATGCATTTGCGCACAGAATTATGTTCGTATAGTCAATGTTTAATGACTCGTAGACCGGTGCTGCAGAAGCTCTCAACTGATGTGCACAAGTATTCAGTCCTCAGCATGCTCAGAGAAGAGGTAATATCAATTTTGTGGCAAAAAAGGCAAAAATGAAGCAATGTTTCAGATACAACCTACCCACACCCCCTCAAAAAGAAGAAAACACGATTTTTTAAATTCACAGTTCATCTTGCAAACATGACATTGTCTTCTTTTTTAGGGAAGTATATCTGAATCATTGCTTCAGTTTTGTTTTGTTTTTTGTCTCAAAGTTGATATTACCTCTTCTCTGAGCATGCTGAGGATTAAATACTTGTGCACATCAGTTGAGAGCTTCTGCAGCACCCGTCGATGAGTCATTAAACATTGACTATAAGAACACAATTGTGTTCTCAAATGCATTTTTGGCCGATTGCACAAAAGCAGGTTGTGCTCACTCATGCATGAAATACTATTAATACCATCATCAGATATCTTAGATCCAAGGTAAAATATTCATATCAAAAAATAATCTCAAAATCACGAAAAACATTTCTAAAGTGATAGGCTAACATTGTGGAGCTTCAATTTAAAAAATTGTCAAACTTTGATATCTAAGCTACATAGTAGTGTTCAAATGGACAAATAAACACCCTAGAATACAAAAGTTTGGAAAGTTACACTGCCAATGGCAAGTTATACATGAATAAACAATAAAACTCGGGGCAAGTTTTATTAACCTAGGTGTACACACAGTAAGTCTATGGGAGGAAATGGGCAGGTGAATCTGGTCAACTTAGGATTTTCACTTTTTTAAAGCACTAAATAATCATTTTGAAATACAATTTTTTCAGGGCTTCATTTTTAGACCTCATCAAAGACACTGGTAGCATGGGGAATCATGCGGCTCAAATTTTTTTAACTGTGGTAAATGTTAGCCAATACCTTTAATAATTATTTTTCTAATTAAGTGTTTACTTTTTTTTGATACACGCTGTAATTACAAGAAGTGTATACTTTCACCTACAACTTTTGTACACAACACATTACTCCATTGTGCATGTGTAAAAAGTTACGGCTTTTTGAAGTTATCACTACAATCTACAAGTTGCTTTTTGGGGCACTGTTTTCAAACATGCGTGGCACATTAAGAGTTTTAACTTTTTAAAATGTTTTCAGAAGAATTACAGTTTGAGTGGGATTATTGCCTGTCAAATGTGGTTGTGATTTATTTGCAAACTTTCACATGAGTGCGAACACAGCATGCATAATACCTCTGTTTATCCCACAGTTGATCGCATAAAGATCCAGTGCTGTGTGAATGTCAAAAATTATAAAATCCTGACATTTTGGATTAAACCTGACATTTTAGATTATTGTGAGAATATCCTCCGTAGACTAATTGACCGTAAATTTGGTGATGAATTATGTATCAGTAGGCCTACATCACAATTTGTGCTAAAATCACTTTGTTTCATCGTTGACTGGCAGAGACAATGCTGTAAATGCCATTTATTAATAAGATTTTGTTAGGAATCTCAATTTTTTGTGCTACTAAATTTCAGTTTCATTGTACACATTTGACTTTACTTGACTATTTGTCGTTATACAGGGTGGCTCAGAAAGAACGCAACACTAGTGATTGTTAACTTCTTCAACATCATCGGCAAAATGTCATTGGTTTTTGTTTCATTGATAAGAACATTCTTTTTGCAACAAAATGATACCATCATCATTGATTTTGAGTAAGGTGTTTTTCTGAGGAAATGTCATTTCCCAAATTTGGTATTTCATATTCTTGCGTCACGGCATGCCATAGACTAAGCAGTGCTGACAAACCGCAATGTCAATGTGAGCCGTACCTCACATTGTCTTATCAAAGCGAGAGCAGTTATCCTATTGTCTGTGCAGCTTATTCTATGGCACATCCTAACGCAAGAATATCTTGGTGTTTGAAAACTGCTGGAGTTGAAAAAAGTAGCCAATATGGGAAATGACATTACCTGAGAAAATGGCCCTAGGATCCAAACACCCTACTCAAAATCAATGATCTTGATATCAGTTTGTTGGAAAAAGAATGTTCTAACCAATGAAAAAAAAAAAAACAATGACATTTTCCTGACAATGTTGAAGGATTTAACGATTGCAGGTATTACGTTCTGTCTGGGCCATGCTGTATACCATTTTCAACCCACAGTTAAAGCCACTGGCTAACATTTACCACAATTAAAAAAATCTGAGCTACATAATTCCCCATGCTACCAGTGTCTTTGATAAGGTCTAAAAATGAAGCTCTGAAAAAATTGTATTTCAAAATGATTATTTAGTGCTTTAAAAAAGTGAAAATCTGTAAGTTGACCGGATTCACCTGCTCATTTCCTCCCATAGACTTACCGTGTGTGGATCTAGGCTATTTTTACTCACCCCGAGTAATAATTGTTTATTCATTCATATCTTGCCAGTGGCAGCATAAATTTCCAAACTTCTGTATTCTAGGGTGTTTATTTGTTCATTCCAACACTACTATGTAGCTCAGATAGCAAAGTTTGACAATTTTTTAAGTTAAAGCTCCACAATGTCAGCCTATCACTTTAAGCTTGAGTGTATGGACAATCATGCACGTCGTGATGAAATCAAATCATCTTCAATGGGTAGAATATAAATGGGTGTGCTTGATAGAAAGACAGTTTATCGATTTATAAAATCACAATTCTGATAACAATTTAGTAACATATAAATTATTAACTGATCATCTTCCATTTCTCTTTGTAAACGTCCACATCCAGCACCGGAAGTCTTGCTGGGCAAACAGTACTTAAGTTGCGTCGACATGTGGAGCATAGGCGTGATCACCTACATTCTGTTGTGTGGCTTTGAACCCTTCTACGATGAGAGAGGCGATACCTACGTCTACAAGAAAATTCTGAGGGGGGATTATGAGTTCATTTCACCGTGGTGGGATGATATTTCTAACAGTGCCAAGGTATGTGTGTTTTTATGCCTCGACAAGGTGGGGATTGAGGCATCATCATCATTATTATTGTAATCATCATTTTCATCATCATCAACATCATCTTCTCTGTCATCATCATCTTCATCATCATCATCATCATTTTCATCATCGTCATCATTATTTTCTCTGTCATCATCATCTTCATCATCATCATCATCATTTTCATCATCGTCATCATTATTTTCATCATCATCATCATTATTATCATCATCATCGGAACCATCATTATCATCATCAACCGCTTCTACTAATTGATCGATTGCACTGTCGATAATTTGTCCGCATACGTCTTGATCATTAACACACACACCCATTGTATCAATCAATATTGATACTGAACTTCGATAATAAAGCAAAAACATATGTATAGAAATCGATACTTATGGAGCAGAACTTAAATGCAATGAGCACAAGTGCCCAAATATTGTACACATTATGATCTAATTTATTGTCTCGCCCACCAGATGTGAGGGCGAGACTAAGGGATCCAAATGGCATCCGTCTGTCCGTCCGTCCGGCTGGCCGGCGTCCCTCACAAATGTTAAAGTTTACCTGTAAGACTCTCTTATGACACATAACTTGGCAACCATTGGTCCAATGGCGACCAAACTTGGGTGATAGATGCACATGGGGCATCCGCCTGTTGTGGTGCTGTCGGAGGTCACATGGTAAGGTCAAAGGTCAATCTGAGGTCAACGTTAAAGTTTACCTGCAAGACTCTCTTATGACACATAACTTGGCAACCATTGGTCCAATGGTGACCAAACTTAAGGGATAGATGCACATGGGGCACCCGCCTATGTGGTGCTGTCAGAGGTCACATGGTGAGGTCAAAGGTCAATTTGAGGTCAACGTTAAAGTTTACCTGCAAGACTCTCTTATGACACATAACTTGGCAACCGTTGGTCCATTGGCGACCAAACTTGGGTGATAGATGCACATGGGGTACCCACATGTTGTGGTGCTGTCGGAGGTCACATGGTGGGGTCAAAGGTCAATTTGAGGTCAACGTTAAAGTTTACCTGCAAGACTCGCTTCTGACACTTAAAGTTGGCAACCGTTGGTCCAATGGTGACCAAACTTGGGTGATAGATGCACATGGGGTACCCTCATGTTGTGGTGCTGTCGGAGGTCACATGATGAGGTCAAAGGTCAATTTGAGGTCAACGTTAAAGTTTACTTGCAAGACTCTTATCATAAATCTTTGCAAACGTCGCTTTCTTTTTAACGAAACTTGGGTTGTAGATGGACTTGGGGGACCTACATGGTTTGGCGGTGCTGTTGGAGGTCACATGGTAAGGTCAAAAGTCATTTTAGTTCAAACGTTAGTGTACGTGTCTTATGACACATAACTTTGCACATGTTGCTGCAATATCAACCAAATTTGGGTGATAGATGCATTCAGGGTACATTCTTGTTATCGTGCCATCAAAGGTCACATGGTAAGGTCAAAGGTCATTTTAGGTCAAACTTGGGTTAGGGATGTACTTGGGAAATTTACCTTTGTGATATTTAGTCGCGGGTGGGCGAGACACAATCTTGCTATTGCCTTGTCAAAATATGGATTGCTTCATGGGCTAAGACAACTGAATTGTGGCTATTTGTAGTGTATTCTAGTTGTATACAAATTTGATTTTTAGGGTATTGGTACACTTTAAAATTTGTGAGTTTTGAAAGGTGCCAATTTTGCCTTTAATGCATACTCATGTATGACTCAATGGATCAATCACATTTTCACACAGTAGTTAGTCAATGAGTGTAGGAACATTCCTGCCAAATTTTGCTCAAACTTGTTCCGTTAAAAGTTATTTTGTTGTATATAGGAATAAAACTGATCTGGTTTCTGCATGAATTTTCACTGTCTTCCACAGGATTTCATCACGAAGCTCCTGGTCATGAGCCCCAAGGGGAGACTGACGGCCAGGCAAGCCTTGACCCACCCCTGGGTGAGAGCTGAGAACAGCCTGGCACACAACACTCACATAGAGTGTATACAGGAGAAGATCAAGGAGTTCAACGCACGCAGAAAACTCAAGGTGTGTTATCGTCGTTCAATCTTGGTTTGCTGACAGTCCGGTGATCTGAAATTTGCTCCGGTGACAATATCTCAGAAGACAAAGAGTTAGGGTTAGGGTTGCCGTTGGGTTTTCAGTTCAGAATAGGGTTAGGGTTAGTGTTTGGGAATGGGTTAGGGGTAGGGTTGAGGTCAGGGTTAGTGCATGAAGTAATCATCGGAGCAAATATCGGACAGTCAATGGTACAGGGTGGCCCAGAAAATACGGAACAGTTACATTTACAGTTATTTCTCAAATTAATTGCTCATCTTTATTTAGTTCTACTGACTTTTCCTTTCAGTAGTAGAATGACACCATGATCATCGATTTTGGTTGGGTTCTTTCCATTTTAGGTCCATTTTTGTGAACCAATGTAAACTTTGTATGTGTGCACCAGTTTACGTATAATTTCTATGGGACACCTTCAATAGGACACCTCATTACTGTTTTACCACTAGAAAACCAGAAATGCATTGCTTTGCAAAATTCCAAATACTGAATGAAAATTGATGATCTATGCATTGTATTGCCCAGAAAAGAACACGCTATTAGAAAAGTGGGAAAATAGTAATTTCCCTTCAAAAATGGCGGGGAAAAAATCACCATGTTTGATCAATTTAGTGATCCGTTTTTTATGGGCTGCACTGTATAACCTGAATGGGGTACTAATGGAACACCAGTTTGCCAAGGAGAAAATAGATTCCAGTTCGCAGTTTTCACTGTCCCGATTGAACCCATGATGCCATAGATCTTTGAAGAGTGGGATAGGATTTACATGAGGCATTTGAAAGCAGCCATTTTGTGTAATGATGGAGGGCTATAGAATCATTTTTGTTAAATTTTGCAGAAAGAATATCTGCACCTGTACATTCCGATGTCTACTTGGTACATGCATGAATATTTATAACATAACTTACTTGGAGACCTATCTAGTGTTGGTCAAATCAATGGTTGCACAACTTGGTCTTGATGATCTTGAACTACATCCACATGTGCTGCACATGACAGATTGTAACTTCGAACTGGCTTATTTTTTATACCTCTGACTACAAACAAATGTCTAAAACAGACTTGTATTGGTTACATTTTAAGTTTTCAAGAAAATCTGTTTTCTGGAAGGTTATCCACTGCTACAAAACACTCTAACTACGAAACAATCCAATTCCAGGCTGCAAGCCTGGATTTTACTCGGATTGAACTGGCATAATGGTCTAGTGGTTAGAGCATCCGCCTCACATCCGGAAGGTCGCAGGTTCGAGCCCCGGCCGGGTCATACCAAAGACTTTTTGAAAAATGGTACTTTCTGCTTTCTAGCCAGGCACTCGGCATTTTAGAATAGAAAAGGATAATAATAACACTTAAGTTATCCAGGGCCCACTGGTAGAGCAGTCTATTTGACTGAAGTGGTTACCCTGGGTAAATAAGACGTTATTATTATTATACAGGTTGGCCCAGAAAGAATGCTACAACTGCGATCGCTAATTCCTTCAACATCATCTGCAATATGTGATTGGTTTTTGTTTCAGCGAGTAGAACATTCCAACAATATGATACCATGATCATTGATTTTGAGTAATTCATTTGGGTCCTGTGGCCATTTTTCCGAGGCAATGTCATTTTCCAAATTTGCCAATTGTTCATCAGCGGCGATCATCTGAACACCGAGATATTCTCGCGTCTCAGTGTGCCATACCAGACAAACCGCGATGGCAATGGAGATGCAGCTCACATCGTCTTCCTTATCAAAGCGAGGGCATTCCAGCCCTTTGTCTAGGCAGAGCTTAGTCGATGGCACACGTAGCGTGAGAATATTTCGGTGTTCTGATGATCCCTGGAGGTTAAAAAATAGCAAATTTCGGAAATTGCATTGCCTCAGAAAAATAGCCCTAAGATCCAAACACCTCAATCAAAATTAACGATCATGGTATCATTTTGTTGGAAAAAGAATGTTCTAACCCATGGAATAATCACCAATGACATATTTCAAATGACTTTGAAGAAATTAACGATTGCATGTGTAGCATTCTTTTTGGGCCATGCTGTATTACTCCAGCAACTCAAGTGATATGGGACGATGGTAGATGCGAACATCCATATCAAATATTATGTTACTTCTTGATTTGCCACCACAACAGGGTTTTTTTTTCGCGCAGACCTGATCCAGTTAAAGAAAGGTGCATAAAGATACAGTATTCAACATTTTGCAGTCATATATGTTAAGTTTTTGAAATGTAGATGGTGAAAAAATTTTAAACGTTAGTCTGGCTACCAGACCCAAGCTGTAGCTTTCATCTACAGAGTAGAGTACTCCTATCTATGCAAAGCAAGGGCCTCGTAGCAGTTTTCCAGTTTCACTGGTGTGGGTTTCTGAACTAGAATTCCTAGATCAGCAAGTATTCTGTTTTCACCCAGGCAGTCATAGTTTCTTGTAGTTGTGTGAGCATCCGTTTCCAAAGCTTTTTTACAGACACTTCATTTGATTCAAAGTTCAATGGGCCTAATTGTTACAAAACTTAATTTTCAACCCTTTTTGAGAGGTGTAAGTTTTAACATCAGGATAAATGTTTAGCTTATTTGTTTGGTGAGCTCATTCTTGTTTGTGCTAATCAAGATCACAGTCTTTAATTCTCAGCATGACAAAGAAATTACTGTCAGCTCTATGGACACTGTGTGCATTATGTGGTGCATATTTGTGACTTTGGCACGTTAAGAGTTAAAGAACTTTCTCTGGACAATGTGGATTCAGCTTTTCATAGCAGAACAACTGTCCATTGACTTTGAAAATATATTTTCAGAAATGTTAAGTTTATCAGAAAAATAAATTTTCCAAATTGCTTTAAAAAAATAGCATGTTTGATAAATTTCGATCTGCAGCTCATCATTGGAAATGGATGCTCACACAAGTACAAGAAACTATGACTGCCTGGGTGAAAACAGAATACTTGCTGATCTGGGAATGAAAATGAAATTCCCTCTTTTTTTGTCTCTCGTATCTGAGGGCTAACATAAATCTACATGTCTTTTACAAGGTGCTAGGCCCCTTGATGTGTTTATATCCAAGAAAAATGAAAGGAAATTAAAGAACATTCGTATTCAAAGTAGGTGGAAAGTTGTACACATGTGACATCACAGATTGAATTTGAACCTAGTTTTCTCCTAATTATTTATTTGGGCATTCATCTACTACCACTACCAGATAACACCCATCAGAATATTGTAAACATAGAATCAAATGTGCAGTCATTCTTGAGAAACATCACATGAGGAGTAACAGCTGTAAGCCTTTATTTGTGCTTTTACTTTAACTCTTTGTGTGCGGGATCGTGAAACCCCTAACTTTTCACAACAACGTTTTTAGGAAAAAAATGTACAGCAAAGTTGAAGTACACTTTGCAGACCTTCTGATTGCACAGAGGCTATTTGGAAATATACATCTGGATTTGATAAAGTAATGCCTTATTGCAACCAATATACATGAAATTCTAAGCTTCCTGCTTGATAATATACGACTCTATTCAAATAATACAAGACGGTAAACCACAATCTACACATAGAAACCAGATTTGTCACAAGTTCATGAAAAGGAGATCAGTCACCAAAGGTCAATGAATAGAGATAATGAAGAGATTATCAGTGAAAAGCGCGTCTTATTGTAATTGACTTTGCCAATTCTTGTTAAAGTTCACTTGCGTCAAATCCAGCGCCGTATTGTAACACGGGTCCTTGATTGTATTTATCGATTTTTTCTGGTTCTTTTAGAATCTTACATAATACCCCGAACTTGAGGAATGTAAACAATACAAAGTGCATACCGCTACTATCGGGAAAATCAGTATAAATCGGGTGTATACAATCATTTCTACGTCTGAGCATGAAATGCAATTTTCGCACGCTGCTGGGAGTACATGAGTGCGAATTACGTGTGTAAAGAGTTAAGTGTATGATTTAACGGTTACGCATACATGTCACAGGTAGATAGTAACCTTGAAAGTGGGAAACTCTGGTGTTTGTGGAGAATAAACACCTGATAACCTATGACAAAATTATCATAATACATGAATTTTGTTGTTTTTGTTTTTTAGGCTGCAGGTGCAGCTGTGATTGCCATGCAGCGGTTAGGTGGAATGGGCGAGTTCATGACATCCATACACTCCAGACCGCTCGAAGCCGGGACCAGCTAAGAGGCCACCTCCCCCTCGATGGCCGTTACCGTGGCAGCCGCGGCAGCGGCAGCAGCAGCACCGACGGCGACGGCAGCGGGCGAGTAGAAGGAAAACCACCCCAGCACTTACTGGACAAACCACTGACTGGAGCTACAAAGCTAGATTGGACTAGAGTCCTAACCTCATGAAACCGTGTAGGTGTAGACTCGGTTCCATATTTGTCGGATTTAGACTCTGTTGAACCGCCTGATTTATTGGAAATCTGTTCAGTACAGTTGATTGGCAGTATGTTCACAGTCATTGGGTTTGTCTATGGATGTGAGTGCAAGGGATTTGGGGAGCTTTGTTTTTGTGCCCTTTTGAATGAGGTAAAAAGGGGCAAGGGTTTATGTAGGATGCGTTTGCACTGCACTGGCAGGTAAATAAAAAAAGTGTACCAGTGCATCTTAAATTTATGCACAATGCTAGTATTTGATTAATAATTTTATTTGATCCTTACGTCTGTTTCTGTGGCCTTTATTGAGGCTTGATTTGTAATCGGCAGTTTATATGCAGTTTGTGTAGAAACAAATGGTTGCCAGTCTACTTTTTGTTTGAAGTATTGAATCTGAGGGTTTTTCTGTTTAGATTTTGCTGATGCAAGATAACATGGTATCCTCCTTAAGTGGACACTTGTTAGTCAATGATCTGTTTTATTGTTTAACTCCTTCCTTCCTGGAACCAGCTTTACCTCGGCATTAAGGAAGCTGTACATGTAAACTACACAATGCAATGGTCAGTGAAGTGTGAAGATGATTTCATCACAC
>JZLH01S0058644.1:27597-45975 GCA_001188425.1 Eucidaris tribuloides | reverse complement strand
ACGAGAAATCGTTGCGCATTAACCCACACTGAGCGTCCGTGACGAAGAATAAAATCGACTGTTCTGAAGTGCGTTTGTCGGTGGATTCGTCGCGTTTAGTCGGGGTCGGGTCGTTATTCCAAGGTGCGAAGATGACAGAAGTTCGATTGTGGGCCGAAGGTCCACGGCTGCACGGCGACGACGATCGCTGAGGCGTAGGTCGCCATACGTCATCATGGTACAGCATTCAGGTTGTCGACGAGCGAGCGAGAGTTCGGTGGCGGCGGCTGGAGGGCGATTCGGATGGCTAGCGTTTTGCAAACTGGGCCACGACCAGGGTTTCGACTCTCGTTTTCTTCTTCTCTTATCCCTTTCACTTCGATGATAAGTAGGACCTTGCGTGGCTAGTTGTTGAAGCACTTTCGCGTAATCGCTGCGATAGTGAAGTCGCATGATGTACCTTGTCCTTCCATTCTCACGTCGGGGTCACCAATTTGCTGGTAGGAGAGTGTCCTCGATTTAAATAGATCACTTTTTTACCAAGTACAAAGGTAGACTTGAAAGGTACAGCCAAGTACACACGTTGTTTATGTATTATAGCATGCGTAGATTATCACCAAGAACACTGATTACATGGATACTCGACTTACTCATGTTTACAAGTATATGTGATCGGAGAGCGAGCACAGACATTAAGTGAAGCGTTCGAGCAGTCGATCGAGATGTGTCTGCGGTATCACACATAATACATTTTATAACGCAGCTGGAAAATCTAACAAGAAACTACAATCATGAGTCATATGACTGTAGGGAAAAGTTACATACACTTTGCTGCTCTAGCTAAAACTCATCTCGAATTACAGTTACTATAGAAACGAGTGGGGTGAGAATTACAATAGAAATACACTGGTCATAACAACAAGAAATGTTCTTAGGATTGAAGCTGCAAGGCGATGAATGAATAATAGTTTCTCTTTCAGTGAATTGTTTATAGCTGTAGAAGGTGCGTCTAGATGTTTTACGACCGGTGTAGGCATAGGGGCTTAATCGCAGGTCACTCAGGCTTACGGAGATTTATTCAGGAAGCGGAGTCGCGTTCCTGAAACTGAGTCATGGGTCACAAGGACATTCAACTCATTTTTGTATCTAAATGAAAAAATGTACAATTTGATGAAATTAAAGTTATTAAATTAATTAAACAAATATGGGCGTTACGAGCATGCCCTACAAATGCCATTGTGATTTAGTACTTTTCGCAGAGAAACAGAAATAGGGCCTATTACCTGGACCTAAACGCGCAACCACTAAGACAAACGCACAATAAGAACAGATAATATACGCCGTACAAAATAAACATCATTCTCTAATAACCGACAAAGATAAACATATTTGAGACACTATATTAAACAAGAGATAGAGAAAGTAACGAGTTTTATATTTTTTGTATTCCAGTACCAAGGCGCAATGCATGTATGATAAAACCCAGTATCATGCATGATGATAACCTAATATTTGTTACTGATGGTACAAAAACGCCCACATAGGGATCGAGGAAACGAATGAGTATCAAACGTAGGCCTATTAAATTTCGCGGGCCAAAAATTTAGCGCTATACATCCGATCATTACATTTATTCACACAGGGAAAACGGCTGGAAGTGCATTCATGAGAAAAAGTACGTCCGTAGTTCATTGTATGTGTGTGTGATTGTGTGATGTGTGTGTGGTGTGTGTGTTGTGTGTGTTGTGGTGGTTGTGTGTGGTGTGTGTGTTGTGTGTGTGTGTGTGTGTGTGTTTGTGTGTGTGTGTGTGTTGGTGTTGGTGTTGTTGTTTGTGTTGTTGTGCTGTTGTTGTTTGTTGTATGTTTTTGTTGTTGCTGTATAGTTTATTCAATTTTGGTAATTAAAGAAAAAATATTGTAAGCGTTCAATCTGCATCAGAAAGATCATCAGCGATTTTTTTTTTCGGGCCGACTAACATTCTAAAAAACGTTTTGATCGATTCGTGTTGCGCATAAATGTCGCGGCGACAATTTCTGACGATTTGTGAAAACCAACGCCGCTACAAATGGTCGCCACCGGCCACAAATTGTCGCCCGGAGTTGACTGCACAATTGTCACAGAATGATCAAATCACATTTAATTGTTATGGGTTATGTCAGTGTGTTGTGGTGTGTTGTTGTTTGTTGTTTATTGTTTTTGTGCTCTTGCTGTATGGTTTCATTCAATTTTTGGTAATAAACGAAAAAATATTGTAAGGTTTCAATCTGATCAGAAAAGATCACAGTGCGATTTTTTTTCGGCGCTCGACTAACATTAAAAACGTCTGCATCGATTTCGATGTTGCCGCGCATAAATTTGTCGCCGGCGACAAATTCTGGACGATTTGTGAAAACCAGACGCTTTTTTACCCAAAGGTACAAATGGTCGCCACCGGCACAAATTGTCGCCCGGAGCTGACTGCACAAATTGTCACCAGGAATGATCAAATCACATTTAATTGTTTGTGGGTATGTCAGTGTGTGTGTGTGTGTGTGTGTGTGTGTGTGTGTGTGTGTGTGTGTGTGTGTGTGTGTGTGTGTGTGTGTGTGTGTGTGTGTTTGTTTGTTGTTTTGTTGTTTGTTTGTTGTTGTTTGTTGTTGTTGTTGTTGTTTTGTTGTCTTGCTGTATTAGTTTTATTCATTTTGGTAATAAAGAAAAATATTGTAAGCGTTTCAATCTGATCAGAAAAGATCACAGGCGATTTTTTTTTCGGCCGACTAAACAATCTAAAATAAAACGTTGATCGATTCGATGTTGCGGCATAAATTGTCGCCGGCGACAAATTTCTGACGAATTTGTGAAAAACCAGATGTACAAATGGTCGCCACCCGCCACAAATTGTCGCCCGGAGCTGAACTGCACAAAATTGTCACGCAGGAATGATCAAATCGCATTTATTGTTTGTGGGTATGTCAGTGCGTTGTGTGTGTGTGTGTTGTGGTGTGTGTGTGTGTGTGTGTGTGTGTGTGTGTGTGTGTGTGTCTGTGTGTGTCTGTGTATGTATGTTTGTCTGTGTGTTTTTGTGTGTCTGTATGTCTGTTTGTATATCTATATGTGTCTGTGTTTGTCTGTGTGTCTGTGTCTGTCTGCCTGCTTGTGAGTCTGTATGTGTCCGTGTCTGTGTCTGTCTGTGTGTGTTTTATGTGTCTGTTTGTGTGTCTGTATGTGAATATGTTTGTCTGTGTGTGCATGTGTGTATACCTGTGTCTGCATGTGTGTATACCTGTGTCTGTATGTGTCAGTCTGTGTGTCTGCATGTGTGCTTGTCTGTGTGTGTCTGTGTGTCTGCATGTCTCTCTGTGTGTCTTTTTGTGTGTATGTATATGTCTGTGCATCTGTGTATGTTGTTCATATGTGTCATGTGTCTGTGTGTCTGTGTTTGTTCGTGTGTGTGTATGCCTGAGTGTAAACAGAGATGCACACAGACATACAAAGACACCTGCAGCCACACACACATATACCCAAACACACACAGACACACAGACACACACTCCATATACACGTAAACCCATATATCTACACCTACTACCAACACACAGACATAAACAGACACACATAAAGAAACACACATACAAGCAGACACATACAAACAGACACAAAAAGATGCAGACACATAGACACACAAAGAGACACAAACACATACAGAGACACACATACAGACACATAGACACACAAAGAGACACAAACACATACAGAGACACACATACAGACACACACAGACACACACACACAGAAACACAGAAGCACACAAACACACAGACAGACACATGCACACAGACACACATACATGCAAACAAACACACAGACACATACAGACACACAGACATACACATACAAACACACACACACAAACTCAGACACATACAGACACACAAACAAACACAAACAGACACACACATAGACACAAAACATTCACCCTAGACACATACAGACACAGATACACACATTCACACAAATAGACACATACAGACACACATATACAAACACACAGACACACACATACAAACTCAGACACATACAGACACACATAGACCATGACACTCAAACAGACATTCAGACACACACACATAGATACACACACTGACAAACACTTAGACACAGACATACATACAGACAAACACACAGAGAGAGGTACACACCCATATACATGTAAACCCATAGGCCAATATCCACACCTAGGCCTACTACCAATACACAGACACACACACAGACACAAAACACATAAAAGCACACAGACACATATACACAAACAGACACAGAGAAACACAAACAGAAACACAGACAAACACACACACATACACACAAACAGACACATACACACAAACTAACACATACATACACACAGACACAAACAGACACACACATAGAGAGAAAACATTCACACAAACAGACACATACAGACACACAGATACACACATTCACACACACAGACACATACAGGCACACGGACACACATATACAAACACAGACACACACAGACAAACTCAAACACATACAGATACACATAGACCATGGCACACAGATATATACAGACAAACAAACACATAGATACACACACTGACAAACACTGAGACACAGACATACATACAGACAAACACACACACAGAGGCACACACCCATAAACATGTAAACCCATAGGCCTATATCCACACCTAGGCCTACTACCAATACACAGACACACATAGACACACAAACACATAGAAAACACACAGACACATACACACAAACAGACACACAGAAACACAAACACACAGACACACAGACACACAAACAGATACATACAGACACACACATAGACACACACTGACAAACAGACCGATACATTCATACATACAGACACACAAAGAGTCCCACATAGACACACAGACAGACAAAAACACACATACAGAGACACACAATGACATACAGAGACTTACAGACATACATACAGACAAACACACACAGAGAGGCACACACACCCCATATACACGTAAACCCATATACCCACACCTAGGCCCACTGCCATTACACAGACACACACAGACACACACAAAACAGTACACATATGAAAAAAGATCAAGCGAACAACGATGCAGACACAGACACAGACACACACAGACAAACACACATACACTTACAGCCACACACAGACACAAAGATACACACACAAACAGACACAAGCAGACATATGGCACACAGACAGACAGACACGCACGAACAGACACAAACACAGACAGACACAAAGATACACACACGAACAAACAGACACAAACACATGGCACAGACACAGACAACTGACACTACATGCACACATAAACAGACACATACACAAATCTACAAACACAGAAAGACACCCACAGATACATGACACACAATTACACACACGAACAGACATACACACACAGACAGTTATGACACATACACACAGACACACACACATATTTAGTAAGTGGCGACAATTTGTGCCGTTAGATTGTGTTTTCATGGCACAAATTGTCGCCAGGGAGGCAAAACAAAAAATGGAAACAGCAAGGGCGTCACAAATTGTCGCCGGCGACAATTTGTGCCGTATTGCGCAAAACCTGACGGCACAAATTGTCGTTGCATCACAAATTGTCGCCGGCGATTCAGCGATCCACCACGTGAAATATGAAAGGGACCAATGTACCCTAAAATAATATTACTGTTTAAGAGCTGTACTATGCACTGTAGTATTAGAACATTGATATCAAATTTATTTTCAACCGATATTGAAAATCGATCGGTCATCGTTACCGAAGCAATCGATTTGATAATAAATGGGTACACACAAGATCAGCTTGCTATTAATATTCATTAACCTCTAAGAGACCGCAGCTTGTATTTCCATCAATATCTAACTTCGATAACTATTCTAAGCAAGAAATGCCAGAACACGCACTCACCCCAAGGGCGTAGGCTGGTTTGGGTATGGGGAGGTGTACAACTCCTCTGCCTCAGAAGGGGGGGGGGGTGCACGTGCATCTAGTGAACCCACTCAGCCTACGGGCCTACGCCCTTGCACTCTAGCTTACAGGTTGAGCGAAACCGCCAAGCGATAATAATAATAGTTGCGATTGAATTCAGCTCTATCACTCTACTTATTGTGATTACTTTTGTAGTAGCTGCTCATTATACTTGGTATCGGTACCCTTTAAATTATGAACGATGTCACGGTACATTGATTACACACGAAAATTTACCATTGATTTGCAATTATGGTGATGGTAGTGCACAATTTAAATGTATATCGCTGTGATTTCTTTCGTGGTTTACCCGCAAATAAAACTAACGATAAACACATCGTAAAATGATACTGAATTATATGAATGATTATAAACAAATGCCATACGCGTAAAGTTGGATTGCGCGCACGCGAATAAGTAGTCTAGCTTCCAGACGATTAGATTAACCCACCTAAAAAATAAATAAAAATATGGTCTGGAATCGAGACTAACCAATAACCCGCATTTACGAAATAGGACTTTCCAAGCGTTTTAGTTCATAAAACCCGAATTTTCAAATCGTCGTGTTTTCGGGCATTTGGGGGAAAAATGGGTTTTATAAAATTACAATTTTCTCAAAACGTAAACAAAATTAAAATTTGATATAGGTACTAGAAAGATGCATTTTCATAAATGGAAATGTGCAAAAATATTAAAATTGTAAATTTGAGTCTATATCCCCCTATGTTCCAGTGTTTAAAAATAGTTCTATGTATCAATTTTTCTAACAATCCGTAAAATCGGCGGGTGGGGAGAGGAGGTTGGCACCAATATTCTGTGGTAGAAAACTGTCCCTTGAGCAGCCATTTTCGATAATATTCTCCACATATTACATAGGCCTACTGATTATGAATAGCGCCATCACAGTGAGTTCAGCAGTTCTGCCGATGATTAAAATCCATTGTGAGCGCATCATGAAGTTCGTACTTCGTTTACATCGGCAATACTCTCCCGCCCTTCAGAAACTATAATTAAACTCTCATTATTGTGTCGTTCAACCCGATTTGGATCCCCTTCTCAATTAAACCCTTCTAGTGAAATGAAAATAAACGATTATTAATATGGGTATATTTTATTTCGCACAATGATGGCATACTACCTGCCAACCCTGAAACCTTCAAAATAAGCACAAAACGTGGTAAAAAAAATTGTAATATAGGGACACTCTTCAATATCTTATACATTACTACAGACAAATATTTGTAAAAATACGGACACAATTCAAAAAACGGGTAAAAAGTGTTTTTTCTTTTGCCAAAAATTGGGTCTGTCCCTGGAAAATAGGAACAGGTGACAGATGGTCATCATTTGTGTAATGAAAACGGAAAAATGTTATCTTTGAGATTATGCGTGTAACCGATGGCAACCATTTCATGAAAATTTAAAAAAATCTAAAAAATGAAAAAAAAAATTGAATATAGAAGTTGAAAAAGAAAACGAAGGTTTAAAAGTTTTGAGTATGCGCAACAACGGGTACCATCCCATGTAATTCAACTTACTGTACAGTACTCATAAAGAGTTATTGTTATTTGTATTATTTTTATCATTATTTATTTTCGGAATTGGAGTTATACCTTTAACCCGCTAGGATTGCCCTACCGTATATTTTATACTTTAGTAGTGTAATATACGGAAGCCAATATGTGTCAACAGCATGATAAATGTCTTTGTTACACTGACATTAGACAGATGATCTTTTACCAATGAAGATATCGAATATATTTCCTGAATCCTCTTAATGACAAACATTGTATCAAATCTACCAGTGTAAGTTCATTTGAAAGGAATAATGTCCATATTGCAAATTTTCTCACATTTCAGTGAAACCAGACCTGACAATACGTGTCACTTTTATTGCGAGTATATTTTACATCATACAGATATGATCTTCTTGGGCAGGTATTCCTTCCTCATTGTTCGAAACTACATATTTTAACAACTCTAAATCTTTTGAGTTTTAGTAAACTATTACTGTCCAAAATTAAAGAGGGTGGATTCGTATATTCAGGAGCAGCGTCGCTGCTTTTTGTGGATTTTTTTTTGTCTTATCACACACGCGTGCGCCGCAAAAAAAAAATCCAACTAACGAACCAAACCAAATAAAGGAAAAAGAAATCAGAACCAAAAAGAAAAGCCCCACAATACGAAATAAACGAAATCAAAACCGAAACGGGAATCGTACTCGATGTTGTAGGCCTATAGAAAATTGAAAAGAAAAAATACGAAATTAAAAAAGTGATTGTATCTGCAACAAGAAAACGAAAACAGAAAACTCAATAATTAAAATGGATTATTGATTAGTGAAGTGAAAATAAAGAGAAATGAAAGAGCAGAAAAAAGTAAAAAAGGAGAAGGAAGAAGGAAGAGAAAGAGGAGGAAACGGGAAGAATGGAGAAGAGGAGAAGAAGATCACTGAAGTAGTGGGATAACCGCATTCATAACGTGTAATTTCCTATGGGTCGCTATATTCATAACGCGAAAGGTGTAACCCTTTAATTGTGACTTATAAATAGCGGTCCTTATGAGTAATGACCCTTTTTTCGATTATGAACAGCGACTCTCTTCTAATATTATATGACTAATATTAATGGACCTGATGAAATTATGAATAATGATCCTCTTCGTTATACAATAAGTTATCGCTATTCATAATACCAAATCGGTGTTGTTAATCATAAGGGTCGCTACTCATAATCGAAGAAGAGGATCGCTATTCATAATAGAAGAGAGTCGCTATTCATAAAGGTCAATATCCATAAGGGTCTCTATTCATAATCGAAGAAAGGGCTCTATGAATACTGCACTTTATGAATAGCGACCCTTTTCTCCTAGCGATCCTCTTCTTCAATTATATGACAATAGCGACCCTAATACTGACCTTTATGAACATCGACCCTCCTTTTTTATTATGAATTAATGATTAATGACCCTTATGATTAGGTATTAAGAACAGCGACCCTTTTCCGTATTATGAATAGCGATCCTTATGTCTTATTATGAATGGTGGTCCTATTATGAATAATGACCCTTATGTCATCATGAATAGCGGTCCTTATGAATATCTTTTCTTTTGATGCGAGCAGACCCCGAAGAGGAAGGGTTTACCGAGTTGCTTTATCTATGCTATGGAACCTTTAGCTTTGGTATACTATACGGAAGGTAATTATCTTTCAAAATTGACAAACGACCCATATTGATAGCTTCAATAATAACCTGATATGTTCCAGATGGTACATTGACGAATGGGGGATATACTTCCCTGATTATCGAGGCTAGTTTTGAAACTAGTAGCTGTTAATATTGCAGGTACTAGTATATGAAGCTCGTGTTCCACTGAAACTTCATCCACGGGCGTCCATCCATTCTTCGGAATAGGCATGTTGGGGGAGGGGGCAAAACAATAAGAAAAACATGTCCAACAAAGGTGTGATATAGAATTTTGCGCGCAAAGCGTGCCGAAAAAATGAAAATTGTGTATGTTTGGTAGTGTCTTGCGTAGCGCTGCTTTTTAAAATAATGGCTAACTTTGTGGAGCTTCAATATAACACAAATTGAATGGACAAATAAACACCCTAGAATACAAAAGTTTGGAAAGTTATGCTGCTACTGGCAAGATATGCATGGATAAACAATTTATACTCCGATGGAGGATAAAATAGCCTAGATCTGCACACAGCAAGTCTATGGGAGGAAATGGGCTGGTGAATCCGGTCAATTTGAGTGTTTGTAGATTTTCACCTTGTGAAAGCACTAAATCCAGCATTTTGAAATACAATATTTTCAGGGCTTCATTTTTAGACCTAACACACTTAGAGCATGGAGGAGTATGTAGCTCACATTTTTTTAAAACTGTGGTGATTGTTAGCCTGTGGCTTTAAGCCTTACTGGGGCCTAAGGAGTCTAGAACATACTATTCCATAACCCTAGCTGTTTACAATGAAAATACTTGGAATCCAACTTGCATGTAACATGTATTTAGTTTTGCTATGTCGGGCTAGCCTCGGGCAAGCTATCAACCTTTGTTTAAAAGGTATACATAAAATTAATTAGTACATTGGTGTATTCAACAACGCTACTTGGCTGCAGAAGAAAAATATTAATAAATTTCGATATACACATGTATTACCAAAGCGATGTATTTTGGCCGGGGGGGGGGGGGGTTACAAACGAGTTCATTAACCACACCTTACCCTATCATACTGTTGTCCCACTAGCAGCATCCTCATGAGTGCAATTTTGAACCCCTTAGGGTGCACGCCCATATTGCACCCTCAGAGGTGCAATTTTGAACCCACAGAGGTACAAATTGTGAATATGCACTGTGGCGGCACAAATTGTCGCCGTGTCTCAAATTGTCGCCGGCGACAATTTGTGACGATTTGTGAAAAACCTGACAGCACAAATTGTCGCCACCGGCACAAATTGTCGCCGGCGACAATCTGTGCCCGGAGTTGACGGCACAAATTGTCGCCAGCCATAATCAAAGCATGTTGCGGCATAAATTGTTTGTGGGTATGTGGGTATGTGTGTGTTTGTCTGATTTTGTGTTTGTCGTCCGTGTGTCTGTCTGTGTGTCTCTGTATGTTTGTGTCTGTATGTGTCTGTGTGTGTCTGTATGTGTTTGTTCGTATGTCTGTATGTGTCTGTGTGCGTGTCTATGTGTCTGTATGTGTCTAGTTTGTATGGGTCTGTTGTCTGTCTGTGTGTTGTGTGTTTGTCTGTATGTGTCTGTGTGTCTGTATGTCTGTCAATTTGTGCATGTCTCTGTGTTTGTCTGTGGGTATTTGTGTGTGTCTGTATTGTGTCTGTGTGTCTGTATGTCTGTCAATTTGTGCATGTCTCTGTGTTTGTCTGTGGGTATTTGTGTGTGTCTGTATTTTTCTATGTGTCTCTAAGTGTCTATGTTTGTCTGTTTGTGTGTCTGCATGTGTCTCTTCAGTTTATGTGTGTGTTTGTTTGTTTGTGTTTGTGTGTGTTTGTATGTGTGTTTGTGTGTGTTTGTATGTGTGTTTATGTGTGTCTATGTGTCTGTTTGCGTGTCTGTATGTGTCTGTGAGTCTGTATGTGAGTGTGTCTGTATGTGATTGTTTGTGTGTCTGCATGTTTGTCTGTGTCTGATTGTGTGTCTGTTTGTGTCTGTTTGTCCGTCTGTATGTGTCTGTGTGTCAATGTGTCTTGATGTGTCGAGTGTGTATGTGTCTGTTGTCTGTTTGTGTGTCTGTGTGTTGCGTGTTTGTCTGTATGTGTCTCTGTGTCTGTTTCTATGTCTGTGCTTGTCTGTGTGTTTGTGTGTGTCTGTATATTTCTGTTCGTCTGTAAGTGTCTGTGTGTTGTTTGTGTGTGAGTCTGTGGGTCTTTGTGTGCAAGGGCGCCGGAAGGCGGGGGGGGGGCAGAGGGGGCACTTCCCCCCCCCCCCAATAAAATTTTGGTGGGGCAAAACTTGTTTTTGCCCCCCCATGTGCCCCCTGAAAGGTAAAAAATAATTAATTAATTACAGTATTAAAGACCAAAATGAGCAATAAAGGCAATTTTCTTCTATAAAAATTGTCAATTTCATAACTGAAAAATGCAATAAATTTCGCCCCTGACGGAGCACTTACGCATCTAAGTAAATTTAGTGTATAAATGGTGGCCTCTCGTCCTTCGACGAGTGTGCCCCGTGAAACATATCGTTAGTAAACCTTTTCGTTTTCCCCTTTCTTCTAAGTTTTCTAGCAATATAAGAATATTTTTCATTGCTCGAACAATGCGGTCACGGTTAATACATTTCAGACTAAAACCGAATGGCAAAGTGAATGTGGCTCATCACCAATGCAAATTATATCTTTATTGCTCGAAGAATAATACATATTGGCTTGTAAGCGCACATCTCTTATGACATACATGTACGTATACGTTCATGAGAAATGAAAATGCTCTCGTTCGGGTCGTTCGCCTACAAATATGTATGAATAAATGTTTCTGAAAGGATGTTGCATGACAAATGTGACTTCTGTTATTTAAATATAGCGTCATACAAAAATTAATTGATCATACGCGAAAATCTGTATCCATTGTGAAGCGTTCCCTCGCTTTGCTCGTACTTATAGTAAAATGAATACTTTTCATAAGTTATATGTTTAATTCCCTAGAAATTTGTTTTTAAATGCTTTATAAACGCGACTGCTGTACTCTATTTCTACGTAAAGTCCCTATTTATAAAATATACCTTTAAAATATGTGTTTACCATGCCTAGAATCACGTTTTTTCTATGTCTATTTCCAAAAATTTCGTGCCATGGGAGGGGGTATGCCCCTCCCACACCCTCCCCCGCTCGGTTTATTCGCTCTCTCGCAAGTATGTCTAACCAATCTCCAGTGAAAATATGTATTTACCATGCGTAGAAAATAAACGTCTTTGCCATGCGTATTTTCAAAAAGTTCCTGTGGGAGGGATACCACCCTCGCATAGTATGTACGTCTGTACATCTGTGCGTCTTTTTGAAAACCCGACTGCACAATCCCCAATTATCTTTATAAAATATACCTTTAAAATACATATGCCTAGAATCACGTCTTTTCTATGCGTATTTTCAAAAAGTTCCAATCGTGGGAGGGGGTATCCCCTTCCACCCCGCCCCCAGGTCGCTTTGTTTCCTCAGAAGTATGACTACCCAATTTCACATATTTCTTCTACATCTGCTTCAAAAAATAAACTACAATGATTCCATCGCCTAATAATTTTCATAAGGTAACCTAAAATATGTATTTACCATGCTAGAAATTCGCGTCTTTTCTATGCCGGAGGGGTATCCCCCTCCCACACCCTCCCCCGGTTCGGTCGCTACGCTCCCTCGCATGTTTCCGTCAAGCCCCTAGTAGACTCCCTAAAATATCTGCTCTAGAATCGCGCCTGCCCCCCCCCCCCCGCTAGGTCGCTTCGCTCCCTCGCCGAGGATCTCACGCTGTCACAAATGTGCCCCCATCGAGATTTTGCCCCTCCAAAACTGAAAGTTTTCCGACGCGCCTGTCTGTGTGTGTGTATTTGTGTGTTTTAATGTTTCTGTGCGTTTGTGTATGTCTGTGTCTGTATGTGTCTGTTTTTATGTATATGTTTTTGTTTGTGTGTATGTCTGCCTGACACTCACAACCACACACAAGCTTACACAGACACTTATAAACATCGAAATACACACCATACACTTGTACTTTCTCTTTCCGACTCCACACCAACTACAACTCACACACACATACATAAAAACAGACACACACAGCCATACACACACATACAAGCACACGCATACATACAAACACGGAGAAACACAGAGTCACACACATACACACACAGACATGTACAAAGACAAACACACAGACACATACAGACACATACAGACACATACAGACACACAGACACATTCATACACACAGACACACAGACACATGCAGAAACATACACATACAGACACACAGGTACATACATGTACATAGACGCACACATACAAACTCGACACACATGGAGTTACACAAACCCCATATGCACATAAACGCATATACCCACACCCACACAAAGACACATAGAGACAGACACAGACACGCACACAAAACCACACAAACAAAGAAAAACACATGTGCACACAAAAACAAACACACAGGTAAACAAACACACATACAGACACACAGAGACACAATCAGACACAGAGACAAACAGACAGACAAACAGATGCATACACACATACAGACACATACGGACATACAGACACATACAGTCACACAGACACATAGACACACACACAAACATACACACAATCGATCGGACACAGACAAACATGCAGACACACAAACATACACATACAGACAGACACACACGGACACACAGGCACAGACAGATACACACACACAAACACACAGACACATACAGACACACAAACAGACACAGACAAACAGAAACATACAAACACACAAACACATAGACACACACAAACACAGACATACAAGCAGGCACACATGGACACACAGGCATATACACTTATACACAGACACAGACTCACACACAAACACACAGACACATTCAAACACACAAACATATAGACAAACACACAGACACACACAAACACAGACATGCATGCAAACAGACACACATACACATACAGACACACGAACAGACACGTTCAGACACATGCACACAAACACACAGACACATACAAACACAAAACACACAGACACACAAACAGACAACAGACACATACAGACTAGACACATATACAGACGCACAGAGACACACACAGACACATGCAAACGCAAAGACACATACAAACACACGAACAGACACATTCAGACACAGACAAGCACACAGACGAACACAGACACACACACAGACAAATATGATGACGTACAAACAGACACACAGACTCACACACAAACACACAGCCACATACAGACACACATACAGACACATGCAGACACACACAGACACACAGACATATACAGATACACAGACACATACAGACACACAGACACATACACAAACGTACACATACACACGTAGACACACAGACACAAGTAGACATAAAATTAGACACAAGCAAACACAGACACTGACACACAGATACACACACAAACAGAAATACAAACAGACACACACATATTTAGTGAGTGGCGACAATTTGTTACGGTGGCGACAATCTGTGCCGCTAGGTTTTTTTCATGGCACAAATTGTCGCCAGTGAGGCAAAAAATTGGGAAATGCAGCAGGATAGAGCGTCACAAATTGTCGCCGGCGACAATCTGTGCCGATTTGATCAAAACCTGATGGCACAAATTGTCGCCGGCGGCAATTTGTGACGCGACGACAATTTGTGCCGTAACATTGCCAGGGTGCTGTTGGGACAAATTGTTCACCCCCAATTGCACCCTTATTTCTTAGTGTGTAAATAATGCCTTTAAACACTGTTCACTGACACTTTGAAAGATCTGCACTATATTCCAAGGGTGGGACAAGTTCTTGGTATGCCCCCCAACCCCACCCCACCCCCACCCCAACCCCACCCCACCCCCCACCCCCGTGTTGCTTGATATATCAAACGTCCAGAGTTAACAAACAAAATAAAACAAAACTTGATTAAAACCTGAGTTTTTGGGGGGTTTTTTGTTTTGTTTTTTTTACTCATTCCTTCTTAGCAATCAGAAAACTTGCCCGAGCGGCAAAGCTGCACGGATATGGATCCAACTAGTAGGCCTATATTGAGATGTGCATGGGTCAGCGCCAGTATTTCGCACATAACGTCCAGAATTTACGGATATATTGTGCGTGAGACAGATATATACCATAAATTCCTGTTAAATATAGCACCAACCCCTCATCAACCTCCATATCTGTCAAAGGAATAGTCTGAATTCCTAACGCCACCTCTGCGAAGCAGATGAGGTCGGTCGCGTTCAATACGTCTGGCAGCTAGACTACCAAAGGAATAGAACGATTTCCTAGTAATGTCTGCCCGTTGCTAATTACGTGGCTTGTAACATAATCCATGCCGCGGAGATGCACGCATGGAATAATTTGTCGTCTCCTTTCTCGTGGGGTGTGCCGTGCGCATGCGCCACAACAAACCGGACTGAACCGGTTTTGGCCGGCTACACCAACTGTACACAACGACGTACAACATGGCAGCTAAATGTAATTCTGCATAGGGACAAGCTGGGCGTGCACGAAATGACAAGAAAATACTGACTTGTATTAATTAGATACATTTAGAGAATTAAGAGGTTTTTTTGTACAAATTGTTAAAACTATACGCTCGCACTGCATGTGGGCAAACAAATAAATCTCATTATCTTGACCTTTGTCACACGTTTCAAAAGACACTGGATGGAGCATTTCGATCGGTTTCAAAATCTATGAGGCCTCATAACAGTTCGAGGTACTGTACGTGTAAACATTTGTATGCGGTATACCTGCAGTAATTATAAGCACCTTGGAGCAATGGGGACACTTCGTAAACATAATTCAGATGCTAAAAACGTCGTGTAGTGTCAAATCTAAACATCTGTGTTTCAATAATCTAAACAGATACAAGTGTAATATCACAAGCTTTTTATAGTGTAGTGATTTTTGGTCAACTGCCAAATAAAGGCCTCTAGGGCCTATCATGAGGTAGGAGATAGGTTGCCTTATTTCCTGATTACTCGATAAATCCAACAATATAGTCTACCAATTGTTCCGGATATTGGGTTTAGAGGTCATGCAAACTTTTGGGGTTTGGCCGCGGCATAATCCCTCTGTGGATGACCGCGAGCAGATGTACACGTAGCTCAAATTTTTCTCAATAATACGCAACTTTTAGTTTCTATTCTATTTTCAAAAGACAGTATAGGCATACCACTGTAAAACGTTAGCAAAGATTTTTTTTTTTGGGGGGGGGGGGATGTAGGCCTATATGTTTAGATTATAACACTAGGTGTTTACAATTTGGACAACGACATATAGCCTCTAAACATTATATTTGTGAAATCAAAAATATGTTTAGAAAAGATTCAATTTAACACAGTTTTTTCCCCGTGCTACCCTCCAGGATATATTCCATCGATCCTCGTGTAACTTAATAAAGCCATGTGATGTTTTTCTATTTTTCATTTCCTGAAGCTATAGTTGTGGAATATCCGGATACGCGAACATGTTTTAGAAATTTTCTTTAAAACTTCACACGCCGGGGGTTGTTTAGTAAAATTATTATTAGATATACTTCCTGCACTAAAAAAAGAAAGAAAGAAAAAAAGGGTCACTTGTCACGCATAGCTAAATTGCACCTCACTGCCCTTCGAAAACGCGGATTGGACGTTGCTCACAAAGTACGCGGGCAAATTGCCAAAAAATAGCTCGAGGTCATCGTGCGGGCATTGTGCAGGGTGGAAAATAGCTGCCGTATAATAGCTCCGGCGCTCCGCTATCTTATTACAGTACCAGGTCATTGCGTTCAACAACAGTACGTGGGCCCGGGGACGTGGGCGTTGTTTGTGCATTGTGGAAGGTAAAAATCCGGTTTTCGTTCTCGTCAGCCGCAAGACGCGTGATGGAAAATTCCATCCATTTTCCCCTTTCCGCACATTGTTTGCAGATAAGGAAAACACATTCATGTATGCTGAGTATGCACATATAGGATGTTGAAGGTCATCATTTGCGATAAATGGAATTTCATTTGTTAATTCAGAAATACCCGGTGAAATACAGAAAACATCAATTCTGTTTCATTTATAATCGATCGGGGTGTGGTTAATTTAGCCTATATCAAATATGAGCTAATATCAACAAAATTATTTAATTAATAATTAATTACCTGATTTCTTCTCTGCAACCCAAATGTCGCCGTATAGCCTAATTCTTCATATATTCCTAATTCTAATTAAGGAAGACACATATTGTTAACTGATAACCAATGATTTTATTTTGAGAATATTTTGCACGCATGATATGTGAATTCTAGGCCGCGATCACGATTGGCGGGAAAAACGGTCAAGAACAATCTGTACATGAAGGCCTGTAGACTACTCTCATAGGCCGTGTGAGTTGTTGTTTGAGCTTATCGTCTCCATTCATAAAACTAAACAGAATATCTCTCTCATCAAAATTAAAGTATTTGGTTAACTTTTCTGTTTAGTTTTAATTGATTGATGTGATTATAGTCTGACTGCCAGACCATTATTCTTTTTTTTTATTTATGTTTTTATTGATAAATCAACAACATACAAATCCTTTACATCAAATTTCACTATGTAGGTTACATAAATCATAATATATACAAAAGATTGGAGTGATCAGGAAAATAAAGAAAAAATAAAAAAAGAGAAAGCGGAGTACATGCACATCATTTCATTAAAACAATATCATACTATTACATGAGCAAGAACCCCAAGAATGGAAACCAATCAGCAACATATTTTGACAAAGTTATTGAAAAAAAAAATAGAAAAAAGATCATGATGCAAAGCATTAAAACAAAATACCTAAGCAGGCTGGAAAAGGCAGAAGTGAGGGAGGAGACGACCAGCCACCCTCTAACTCTAACACACGTTCCCCCACGCCTCGCCTAAAATTATAAACATACCCTTCATATCCTCACACTGACACTCGCATTCACCACCCCCCCCCCCTTTCCCACTCACATACTGTAAGAAACTCCACACTCATGACAGTTCATNACCCCCCCCCCCCCCCCCCAATCCCGCCCAATCCAGCCGGAGAATTGCACGCGGTCAAAATAAAAACCGAGTGTGAGAAAAGATTAGAAGAATTTGACCGAATTTCATTCCGGGGTCATCGCACATGTTAACAGTGGCGGTAGAAAAGTAAACAAAGTGTCGAGTTAGAATCATGGTTGCATTATG
>JZLH01S0058643.1:0-10949 GCA_001188425.1 Eucidaris tribuloides | reverse complement strand
ATCAGGGTTGTCAAAACAATAGAATACAAAGGAAATCCAAGATATGGGACCAGAGATTTTATTTCTTTATAATGAAATTTTGTTATATCAGTGTTCTTTATAACGAGATTGCACTGTATTTACCGCTTAAAATGCACCAACTCTTTATAGTTTTAAACATTCCTACAAATCATATTTGTTGATTTTATATTCGTCTTAATGCTATTTTCATTTTGACTAATATGTATAATACATTATATGCAAATATCAGGATGCAAATGCATCATGATCTACTTAAAAAATGAAAAGAATTTTGCAATTAAACATCGACATACAATCATTCAATACAAAAAAAACAATTAATCAATACTAAGCTAAAATATGAATATTTTGAAAGTATGAAAATGAGGGAAAATGGGGAGAATAAAAACCAATCAAAATAATAAAACCATGAAAACATTTGATAAAATGTATGCATATGGATATTGACAGTAAAATTATATGCCATCCCATTACAACAGACACACTGAGAAAAAGCATCATGAAATATAAGAAATAATATCAAATAATCAACAGTAAGAAGAAAAAAAAGAAGAAAAATTGAAATGTGTTAACAGTTTGGTTCCTGACAAACTTGTATTTTAAGATTGATAGAACGTTGTGCTGTACATCTTTTGAGATACTTTAGAAAAACTCAAAAAGTTAATAGTGAATTTTCACCTGTAAACATTGAATTTTAATGTCCACAGAATAAGTTTGAATTAAACAAATATAACAAAAATTACGATGCTAAGTAACCAAAACTAAATAAATAAAGAATAAGTCAATATATAAATGAATAAATAAATAAAAAAATAAATAAAAAATAAATGAATATACAAATAGATAAAGATATTAAAATAAATACATAGATAAATAAGAAAATAAATGAATAAATAATGATAATAATCCAATAATAACAATCCACATTTTATTGTTTGAAATAGAAATCAGAAAAAGAAAAAATTAAAAAACATTAATAATTAAACAATAATTAACCCATTGGAGACAAAGACGAGATATCTCGGGCCGGGGTCTAAATTGTGGGTAATAACAAAATCAAATCATTTCCAACGGGTTAACCCTAAAAAGGCTGGGGGGGAGGGGGTGCGGGTGGAATCTGCAACGCGCGAAGCAGTTACCACGGCGTTTCATGACTTTTTTCTCTCGAATCTCACGCATCTTTTGAGACCAAATTTGTGATGTCCGGGTACGCAGTTCTGAAGTTACGTAACATTTTGTACTTGCATGTCACCCCCAAAATCGCTCAAAAATGTGATTTTGTGTACAATTTCGATGCAAATTGTGTTTTCAGCCAAAATTTATAAATGTATGATTATTTTTACTTTTACTGGTTGAAATTAATTAATTTTGTGCTGTTTATGATGGCAAAAGTATCCCCGACAAATTTCATCGAAAAAAAGAAAGAAAACAAAAGGTCTAAAAAACAAAGAAATACATAAGAAATTCACGAAACAATGAAATACATAGAATATCAATTTTGATTCCGGATTTTTTTCAAGTACATTTGCTAAGAACACTAAAAAGAGTGTCTAGACTAAAAAAATTAGCATTTGTGGAGCTATAATTAGTGATTTTACAGCTTAATTCTGATTTAACACATAAATTAGCATAATTAATATGAAATTAATTCTGGGCAATTAACTTGTAGATTACAATGATGGCTGACGTGAACGGAATCAGCCCCCCCCCCCCCCCCCCCCCCGATACAGCATAGCCAAAAAAGCCCAGCCTGATTAGGGTTAAATAAAAGTATAGTGAGCAAATAAATGTACGAGGATGTTATAGCAAACTCATTTAACATGTATGTATGCAGGCAAAATTGAAATAACAACAACATTATCCTTTCTTCTTTGAGAAATGCAAATAAAATGACAAAATGACCACCACAGCATGCTATTGAAAGATGAACGATAATTATCTGATATTATCTTTAGGCACCTGGGGCTGAGAGTCGGGTGTCGAAACGAAGCAGCTGAGATCGGGGGCTGGGCCCTAACCAGCCGAGAAAGGGCGCATTGGTAGGAAACACGAGGAGATGAAACTGTTTGATTATTGCTTACTTTCAGGGAGATTACAATGTAAGAGAGAGTTTGGCCACCTTGGTTTCCAAAGGTTACAAGGCACCTGTTTTCACGTGAGCACACATTAACAACAATGCTTCATGTCAGCACCCATCACTTAAAGATTGTGTCAGGGATGTGCAAGTCCATTACTTCCCTTCATTATCAATACCAAACGGTAGTTTAGTACTTACAAATGGTGTCTTGAAAGTTTGAGATCCATACGTCATGAATTTGTTGTTTTATAAGAAAAACTAATAATGATATGTTACCAGAATGTCGTTCTTTCCGTGAGTTTAAATTTTGCTCAAATTGTGAATCACGGTTATGTGTACCGTCGCAAGACCAGCGGAGCGCACTGATTGGTTAAACGGCTAACCTCCGCGCGACCTTTGGCTAACGGCTGATCGGACAATTTTGGAACGGCACGTGCACGTTTGACGTCACAGATTTTTTGAAAAGGCTTCTGAGCCAATTGAAAAAAAGATGAAGTTTAACCGTCCACATTTTCACCAAAGCTCAATATTTTACCCCAAGTCTCTATGAGAGGTGTTTATTTATATCAATCTTCACATCTGATATGATTTCAGCTGATTTCATTCATTTAGTTGTTTTTTGACGTGCAAATCAATGACACAATCTTTAACAGTCACCACATGGCTTCAGGCTTCATTTTGTAAACTATTTGAAACCAACTTGTCCAAACTTTATCTATGGCTCTGTTATCTTTCTGTTTTGATATGGTTGTTGGCAATAGAAGTCGTAACCACAAATACACGCCGTTCTAACCACAGCTTTAAATCAGGGATGTAGTCGAGGCCGGCTGTTCCGAGTCACGAGGCCGCTGCAAAAATATTTTTCCCATAGACTTTGTACACGTGACTCAGTCCGAGGCCAAGGCCAAGGCCGGCAAAATCTGGCCTCGACTACATCCCTGCTCAAAATACACAGCAAACTGCAAGAATAGCATTTGAAATTTGAAAGCACCACAATCAGTCATGGCCCCCCCCCCAAATATATCATGACTGCTTTGTTGTTATTAAAAAAAATCATTTTCATAATATGTTCTTTTTTAGAATGTACTGTTATGCCCTTATGACCCTGCAAAGCACAAAACCAGCCCGTGAAACAAGTTTATGGGATTTTTTTTCATTGCATAATTGACTGAATTATTATTTTTTTATTTATTTATTTATCTTTTTTTTTGGGGGGGGAGGACGTGGGGCAGTCCAGAAAATCAACCCTTTGCTCGCCAAATGAAACATGTTTCCATTTACCTCCTTTATTTTTTTGGCATACAAACAGCATGTAAACTAATTTGATAATCTAAATAATCTGACAGTCTGGTCTCTTTGTACTTATTTATTTATCTGATATTTATTATTGATTGATTTGCAGTCCATTTATTCACTTTGAAATTATTTAGGCTCAGATACGGTTACCTTAATTTGATAAGTTTAATAGTTATATTCCCATGCTAAAATGATATTTCATTTTATTTTTTAAATGATATTATATCCCTCATTGTAAGTTTCTTGAATTCTGGTTGGACAAAAGTATGTCACATGATGAAAAATAAACACACTATTCTGAGAGTCTGGGAGACAATCGTTCTGAAAGTACTATAGTAGTCGGAGAGTACAATAGTAAAGTACTATTGTACTCTCGACAGCGGGAGAGTACAATAGTAAAGTACTACTGTACTCTCGAAAGCGGGATCGCGATTTGAGCTTAATTCAAAAGCCGAATGAATCGTGTGTAAAAACACATGTACCAAACGCTATTTTTTTCCGTGCGTGTGAAAGACATTATAGCGTGCACGCCTGTACGGAAGTTTGGCAAAGTTTAAGATTAACACTGATTTAAGTTCGTCAAATTTGAGTTAGGATTATGGTTAAAATGAGAATGAGGATTAAATTAGTGTTTTATAGGTTTATGAAATTGATACTCGACTAACTAGAGTATACGTTAATGGAATTGCATCCCTATCCGTACTGCAAGTAAAAATATCGCGCACCTGTATGCCGTGCGACACACAATTACTCGTAGGGGTTACCGTAAATACATTTCATTTTCCTTTTTTTTCTTTGTGTAATTTCCCTGTTATTCGATGACGGATATAAAACAAATATATCCTATGCTGAGAGTCTCTGTTTGAAACTAAGACGCCCTTCGGTTACGTTGACTGTTAACTATTTTCCCTCGGGGCTGCGCCCCTCGAGAAAATAGTGCAGTCCACGTAACCTCGGGCTCGTCATAGTTTCAACCAGAGACTCTCGTATCAGTATATATTTGTATACTATATTCCATGTGGAAAGCTACTTGCAAAGCTCATTGACAGTAATGGCATCACGCGACAACAATTAGTTAAGTGCTATTGGTGGCCAACAGTTTTTACTATAATACTCTCTCACCTTGATGAGATGCTCATCCATGTAGGTTGCGAAATAGTCGAGGAGAGTGACTTTCTTGGAAAGCCGCGTGGGGACAGTGTTAAGGGAAAACGTGTGAATCTTGTTCTCAGTTGATAAATATTGCACAGAACTGTGACAGGAGAAAGGAAAATGGAAAAACACACACAATGCAAATGTTACAGTAAATAAATAAATTCCAAATGGCACACTGCGAATTAAATATCTGGCTATATAAATACTACAAATGGCGAGTTGCTAAACATGCTACATCAATTTTCCACCAAATTGAGTTATTTACATGAACATTTACAACTTACATACCTACCAATAGTATGAAAGATGGAGCCAAATTCCACATGTACCAGTTATTTTAGGTTTAATGTTATTTTATCACATGTGCAAGTACAAACTCCTGAAGAAGTTCACTAAAGCCATAACATATTTTGTCATTTATTCACTTTCTCAATCAATCAGTAAATAAATAAATGAATAAGAAAATAAAATAAAAATATATGAACAAATAAATAAATAAATAAATAAATGAATAAATGAATAAATAAATAAATAAATAAATAATTAAATAAATAAATAAATGAATAAATAAATAAATAAATAAATAAATAAATAAATAAATGAATGAATAAATAAATCAATTAATTAGTAAGTAAATAAACATAAAAATGTGTCATTATTTCTTCGATATGTTTACTTATGTTTATTGTTTCTGTTATGTTTGTTACTGGCCTTGTTTTACAAACAACAGTAAGTTGGTCTTTTCTTATGGCCCTGGCAACTAACTATCTAACTTTGCACATTTGTTATTGTTATTTATTGTTTGAATTTGATATTTACCAATTGAAAACGATAAATAAAGAAACAAACTAACAAATGAAAAAAAATAGATTAAAAAATAGATAAATAGATCAATACATAAATAAATAAAAATAAACTTGTGCATAACCAAACACAGAATGAATCGCAGAAGGGCTCACCTTCTATCAGGAGTAAAACTAATTCGTGACTTGTCGTTGAACATGACGCCTACCACCTTGTTAGAGAGCTGGTAACCAAAGCCATACTTGTTGGAATAATCTACCCACTTGATAACCCATACCACCTCACTGGGGTTGGGTTTGTACTTTGGTGTGTTCTTGTAATCCTCTGTGGGATGAAGGTGGATAGAGAGAAGGAAGGAAGGGAGGGAGAGAAGAATTGAGAGAGGATGGAAAGAAGTAAGGAAGAATAAGGGAGAATAAGGGAAAGAAATAATAGCAGGAAAAGAAGGAAAGAATGAAGGGAAGAAAGAAAAAAGAAAGGACAGAAAGAAATGAAAGAATGAAAGAAATAAAGACAGAAAGAAGCAAGAAAGAAGGGAGAAAAGAAAGAAGAAAGAAAGAAAAAGACAGAAAAAAAATAAACAACATAATTAGCCAAAGTAATTATTGTTTACATGTGAATGTGTAAATATCACGGTACAGAGCTTTTATAGTTCTACTTTTCTACTTCTTTTACAGTAATACCATGGAAAATACAAATTTAGGCAAAATCAATTGACCTTTGACCCTTGACCCTTGGGCGACTTCACCTCAAATCCAATCAGTTCATCCACATCTCCATTGTGCATGCATACACCAAGTTATTAGTATGATCAAACTCTAACCCGGGGGTTATCCAGATATTGTGATGAAAGGGGTCAATGGACTGATAGGCAGACAACCTGTTAACATAACTCCCCTACAAAGGCTACATTTAAAGTTTCAACTGATACAGTAAAGCGAATGGTTGAAACAGTGTTGGTTTTACTGAAATGACTGACATAGACACATAGATAACAGATCCTTACAAATAATATGTAATACAAATCAGTTGTTTCGGATGATGCTCAGTTGCTCACATACAGTAAGCATTTGATAGTATTTTAATATCTACTTCATCCTCCCCATAAAAGAGCAAAAAACTGTAACAATCAACCACTTTTTGGCCCATTTACTACTCACAGTTTTGAGCCTCGGTCATCACAAATTCACAACACACTACAAGTAGCCCTTATAGCCAATTATGAAAACATTTCATGACTCAAAGTATAATATACCTATTTTGCCCCAATACACTTGGCAAACAGATCTCTTCATAACAAAAAGAATGACTCGGTGAAATTACATCATGAAACGCTATCCCTTCTAAATATAGATTCTTACACACTTTTCAACAGTGATATGTAATGAAATGACTCGGGTAAAAACGTGTAGTTATATCACTGAATCCATACCACCCCAACCCATCTCCCCAGGTAACTACCAAGTTTTTCCATTTTTGTTTATTATTTGCAGGTCCCATTACGGACAACAGCACTACAATTACTTATTTGATGAAAATTATACTGTAGACGCCATATATTTCGTGTCCATATATTTTCGCGATTTTGCTTCGACACAGAGAATTCGCAAGAGTATATTTTCGCGATTTTATTGTATTTGTATTCACTTTGTTCAGAAATGTCAGGAAGTGAAAATTTTCGCGTTCAGTGAGTCGTGAAATTTGCGAAAATAAAACCACTACGAAATATTCAGCGTATACAGTATTTGATTTTTATTATTTCAGCTTGACAGCTTGTCAGCTTCTAGGTAAACAATAAATCTATTGCACACCTTCTCTTCTCTATTCATACAATGCATGTAGGTAAGATTATTTAATGTCTATATCATATTATTAAGAAATCAATTTAATTTATAGATTACCTTTGGGCATGTGATCTAAGCATGTGTTGAGCATCTCATACACTGTGTCCATTGCACATGGGGAAAGTTTCGTTGCTGTAATAGCTGTTGAGACACAAAAAACAAATAGAATAGCATTAATCAAAACAAAACAAAAATATTACAAATACAGGGAATGATTTCAGCTGATTTACACAACCCATATATTCGATACTTATATGTCCTATGAAAGTGAAGATATTTTTAGCAAGAGAACTTTAGAAAATGTATTATTATCATTATTATCATTCTCATCATCATCATCATTAACCCTAATTAGCCCAGGCTTTTTTGAAATTGCATAGCCCGGGGGGTGGGTTGGGGGCTAATTTGGCCCCCCCTTCAGATCTCGGTCATGGATCGCGCGATCGCCGCAAAAATTTGTACGTGCATCCGGATGTATTCTCCAAAACTGTATAGTTAGATTTTTGAAAAATAATTATCTTCTTTTTTTAAGTAATTATGCAAATTTATGTATAAAATCATATTTTTGCCTATAACTCACTTTAAACAGCTCACAGAATGCTAATTTTTGGTGATATTCTTTTTAACATTTCTAACAATTATCAATCAAAAATATTGCTGAATCAGAATTGATGTATTTTATTGTTTCATGAATTTCTTATGTATTTCTTTGTTTTTTGACCTTTTGTTTTTTATTATTTTTTTGATTAAATTTGTCGGGGACACTTTTGCGATCTTAAACAGCATAAAATTAGTTAATTTCAATCACTAAAAGTAAAAATAATCATACATTTATGAATTTGGGCTGAAAACAATTTGCATTGAAATAACACACGATTTAATGTTTTTGAGCGATTTTTGGTGTGACATGCAAGTACGAAAAGATGCGTAACTTCGGAACCGCGTACCCGGACGTCGCGACTTTGGTCTCAAAAGATGTGCAAGACTTGAAAGTAAAAAGTCAGCGAGCGTCGCGGTCAAAAAATTTTGGCCAGCGAAATGGTCGCGAACTTTGTCAAGGGGGGGGGGGGGTTTAGCCCGCGCCCCTCCAGGGGCCCAGATAGGGGTTAACCCTATCTGGCCCGGGGGGGGGGGGGCTAAAATAGGGCGCCCCCCCTCGACAAATCTCACGACCATCCGCCGCCGAAATTTTTGACCGCGTCGCTCGCTGACTTTTACTTTCAAAGTCACTTGCGCATTCTTTGAGACGCAAAAATTCACAGACGTCCGGGTAACGCGTTCCGGAGTTACGGCAACTTTTTGTTAGCTTGGCATGTCACACAAAATCGCTCAAAAACATGAATCGTGTGGTTTTAATTTCAATGCAAATTGTGTTTTCAGCCCAAAATCAATAAATGTATGATTATTTTTAGCTTTTACTGATTGAACATTAACTAATTTTATGCGTTTATGATCGAATAGTGCCCCGAGAAATTTCATCGAAAAAAACAATAAAAAAACAAAAGTCCGAAAAAAACAAATAAAAAAAAAAAAAAAAAAAAAAAAAAAAAAAACAAGAATACATAAGAATTCATGAACAAATAAAAACAAAGAAAATTAATTCTGATTCAGCATTTTTTTTGACAGATTATGTTAGAAATGTCAAGAAGAATATATACCAAAAATAAACACCTGTGAGCTGTTTTAAAGGAGTTATAAGCAAAAATGATGATTTTATACATAAATATGCATAATGAATTACTTAAAAAATAGAAGATGAATTATTTTCAAAAATGCTAAGCCTATACAGTCTTGAGATTACATCCGGCTCTATGCACGTGCAAATTTGCGGGCGATCGCGCAATCAGCGGCCGAGATCTGAGGGGGGGCCAAATTAGCCCCCCCCCGGCTATGCAATTTCTAAAAAAGCGCGGGCTGAATTAGGGTTAATGTCGGATGGAATAATTGAATGACAGATTCCAACCACTAAGGCATTAAAAAGCAGCAAGTTTAGTTTTTGCAATTTTTTTTTATTTGAAAGGCATTATGCTAAAGTCATAACACACCAACAATAGATCTGAATGTCTTCAATTTTTTTTTGAATGATTAATGAAAAATCTTGGGGGGGGGGGATCGCCCCGAGATTATTCGACAAATATTTTACATGATAGGGCATCCAAAAAGAGTTAATAAGGTGTTTAGGTTATCTGAATTATACTCATCAAAGATCTTGAATCTGATCTTTCTAATGGGTATAATTTAGATAAGCTTAAACCTCATAAACCGCTTGGATATCTATCATGTACATTAAATATGGTAGAAAAACCTAGTCGACCCCCCCCTCAAGATGAAATGCCATTCACCTCATTAAAATACTCTTAACCATTGAACTCATGAACATGTGTATACCAATGCCTCTTGCTTTCATGATACTATAGGTTTTCCGCGCATTTTCGCAACTTTAGCTCATTTAAACTTATCAATATTCATAATCCAACTCGTTGATGAATCCGGACAAACTGAATTTTCATTTAAGTTTCATGTTTTCAAGTTGTCAGTTTTGCTTTTCAATTAACACACTTGCTCGTTCATTTCTAGAAACATGTATCAGGTATTGCATTATTCAATTTCAAATCGATAGGTCAAGAGGTTATCTGCGCTCGATTTTACAGTTTTTCTTTTTCATTACGTGTAACTGATTTATTGCTTTAGAAGTTCTATTTAGAAATTTTAACAATGGTTGTCCTTAACAACCCTGAAAGCTTGCCCGACATAGCAAACAAACTAAATTATGCAAGTTGGATTCCGGTTTTTGAAATGTATTCATTATAAACGGTTTGCGGAATAGCTTGTTTGCTAGACCCAAGGAATAAGCATCCATAAATTTGCAATGTGGTTTGTGAATTGGTTCTACTCCGATTAATTGGAATCCCAATTGTGCTTACTACCCTTATTGTTTACAAAATCTGAATTCTAACTTCCACATTGTTCAATTTCACAGCTGGTCAGGAGTACACATTTACATTGTCCTCAAATGACTTGAAATTAAATGAGCGCATTTCATAAGACGATTAGCCATCTTGATATGGAATGCGTGAAAGACCCATACCTGTTAAAGCCACATAAATTGAAACACTTTGTGTGGCTTATAATTTGACCTTCAGTATTTGAAGAAAGTGGAAAGCTTGAAATTGAAACTGAATATCAGTTGGAAGAAAGGAATGATTTGTATCCACGGTTCATTCTATTCACTTGAAAACAGAATGATCTGGATAACAAATGGAATGCAAAACGTGTGAAAATGACGGAAAACTAAATATTAACCTGCTCAGTACCACACTCAAACATCCCTTTGCATAGTCCTAAAACAGTCCCTTGTTGCAATGCCCCCCCACCCCCAGCCGCAACTTGCCGTATCACAGGTACCACACATAGCGCTAGTGCTCACACCTACATTGTTAAGACACCCCCTACCTTGAGAATTTGTGTAACTTCTGACCGCGTCAGGGTATTGGGCTCTTAATCTGAAGCCGTGAGGGGACTTCGAAAAATTTCACGCCCATATTTAGTGAATTTTGGCACACAATAGTTCGGTAAACAAGGCCGCTAGAGGGTTTTCCCTATGCTCCGCCCACCCTCGGGCCCCACACCTCACCTCCCCACTAGATGCATAAACAAACCGCTTTGACACCTTACTCATTCACTTTTTGCATAGTCAACACAAATTCTATGAAAAGCAAACCCACCAATTCAAAAGTTTCAGGCATTTGGAC
>JZLH01S0058633.1:127354-146595 GCA_001188425.1 Eucidaris tribuloides | reverse complement strand
TTGGACAAATGACCAATGTCAATTTGCTATTTGTTCTTGGTATGCTGCTCTTCGCGACTTTTGCATTTTCTAGGCTTACACAGTGTCCAGCAATACCACAATAATTCAGCCTGCGAAACAAAAATATTCAAGGGCTATAGTTTAAGCTGCGATTTCTTATCATGACTTGATTCTTATGTATTTAATAATTAAAAAAAAAAAAAAGAGATTTTCACCGAAAATAATTCCCTAGATTATGTATGAAATTCTCCCATCAAATAAAAAGGTCCGGCTATATATGATACACACTCCAATTGAAAGCGGAAAAATGAGAAAGCAGAGCGGAATAGTATATGTTCTTTCCACGTCAAGCTAATTGACAGGAAGGATCAGAAAGGCAATGGAGAACCATTCAAGAAATGGTGTGTCCACTTCAATTTAGGCATTGATTTGAAACGGTTGCTCCCATTGCAAAGTCTGAAATATGTTTTAAAACGCTCAATACTATGGCAAAAAAAATTAAAGTTAGAAATTCACTTACAAGTACGAAGAATAAACTAAAGCAATTAACCAATGACAATTTCGACTTAGTCTAAATATTTTCATTCTTTTTATGTTATTTATTTGCACTTACTGTGATTCAACTTTGCCTGTGATATCGTAAATCAATCTAAATACATGACAAACAAAATTTTCTTAGTTATCACTACTTACTCAATGTTGAGCTTTAATCAAGACAATAGTAGAGATTGTGATGACACATGAGGGAGCTTGCTTTGCAGTGGAAGTTCCTCGTTAAGAACTCATTTTAGCTCATCCGTCCCCGAAGGCACGATGAGCTTATTCCCATGGCTGCGTCCAGTCGTCGTCCTTCCTTCCCGCCGTTCCGTCCACAAGTTTTATAATGTTTCTTCTTCGTTTTTCATTTCTCAACCGATTTTAATTCTGATGTTTCATAATGATGGCTACGGTAGGGATTTAAGAACTTCTACACAGAATCCAGTGAAATTCATTATATTATGTTAATTATGCCGAAATTAATTTCCGAAATCAAAAAAAATGCTTATTCTTCATTTCAAACGATTCTTGATGGATTGCTTTATTGTAGCTAGTTATGCACATATAAACTGCTACACAGAATTTTGAAATTTATACCCATTGAATTATCGGGTAATTACTGCAAATTATTCCAAAAAATAACAAAATCATGCTTCTATCTCCACATTTCCTGAAACGTTTTCATTGCTGTTTGTGATCTGATAGGGCTCGGGGGGGCTTCACTCTACACAACAATGTGAAATTCAATCAATTATGCAAATTTATCTCAAGAGTTTATGCAAATTTATATTCAAATGTCACAAATAAAATCACAAAAAATGCTTCTTTATCATTCCTTCCGGACAATCACTATTTTAATTTTTTGACCATGTTATAACAATTGTACCACATGAAATTTCGGATATATGATTGCGAGATGCCGTATGAGCACTACAATTGAACGTTTCTAGTTTTTTAATTGCCTTCCTGTCGTCTTGAATTCCCCCAGCAAAAAAAAAAACACAAAAAAAAACCAACCATTGTATCAAGTCTGCACATCTCATAGCCCCTCTGACTGTTCTTCATTTTTTTCATACAATGCCGCAAGCTTGTTATGTAGATGATCAGGCTCTTCACAGCGTTATTCCATCTTCATTCCATCACACACAAGCAATGAGCATAAGTTACAATAGTGAGTTGCCGTGTGTATGACTATGTTACACTGTACATTGATTACAAGAGATAATGAGTTATTCATAATAAAGACACTTTCAACAAATCATTTCCAATCAATCGCGTTTATATCAAAAAAACATATGAAATAAGAAATTTGCATCTTGGTAGATTTTCGTTTTTTTTATTTCTTTAAACCCATGTAAGTGTATTTGAGATCTAATATCCAGATGGGGAGTGATTATTTAAACCCCCTCTCTGGTAAACATATCAAAACATGTGAAATGTTGCTGTCTTTCCTTTAAGCATAACGATTTGTAGAACAATTGCATAACCAATAAAGATGTTAACTTTTGGACTGGAATAATAAATAGGAGGACTTACTTATTCATTTTTTTTCTCATTTAGGAGTCAATGCGGGCAAAGCTTCCAGAAAGCGTGAAGTCAGCTCCGCAACTCTGTCGAGTCCTAGGCACACAAAACCAAAGAGTCCCTATTTCAACACAACATTCTCCAGACAGTGCCTCATCCAGGACACACTGTTCAAAGAGTCTAAGATCAAGAACATTGCCTCAAAAGGTGCAAAAGACAAGAACTGAGGCGTTTTTAAAAAAAAAAATTCATCGATAATTACATTCATCGCCTCCCACAGAAAGAGTTCAAAGTCAACAGCGCCGTGCGAAATCCTCAAGGCTCGGTCTGAGCTTCTACAAAGTCTTTTGTTCGGTTTAAGCAGCTTCTAGGCGCAGACACTCTGTGAGAATTTTAAATGCGCCCGGTTTGGCCAGGTCAGATCGTAGAACGGAGGCCCTACCTCGGAGCCGACTGATCGGCTGCCACACTACAAGGGCGTGAAACGAAAAGCCAACGAGACCATGTACATGAGGGCAGGGACTTCATGTGTACATGACGTATGGCATTACTACTGATCAATGTCACAACAAAGCAAGTACATTTAGGCTTCACTGGCCTATTTGCTTCTGCATATTCGCATGATTGTTCCATTTTCCTCAGGCGTTACTTCGCAAACACAACTTATAAATAGTCCTACTTCCTCCTTACTTTGGTGACTTAATCCTACTCTTCTACTTTTTGGAGGATGACTTACTCCTGATTGTCTCCTAGTTTCAACTCCAAGCAGATAGAAGCCTGTATATAAATCAAGATTGTAACTTTGTGCATTGGTAGATGCGAAACTTTCAAAAAGGGTGTGGGCAAGCATTGTTTTGTCCCCTGCTAATGTTCCTCCCCCCCAGCACACACACACATATACACTTATTCTAAAAATCAAATTGGGACAATGAAACAATGAATTCCCCCCCCCCCCAAAAAAAAAAAAAAAAAAAAAAAAAAAAAAAAAAAACCTCTCAAAAAAAGACAATTAACTCAAATATAATTATTTGGCTAAATCTTAATGCTGAAGATATGCATGGCAGTCCTCGTATGACCTGGAAAGCCATAGAAAAAAAAAAATCCAACCCCATAATGGCCATTCTTTAAAAACGAGGGAACAACTTATAACATGGTTAAAGGATATTATAATGAACTCTTTTTATTTTCTTTGTATATGTTCCTCTGATTCACAATTAAAAAAAGGGCCGTACGCATACAGACTAATGATTGGGACTCTTTATCATCACTGGTTATCCTTTTCACAGTAATACTATACATCCCATATTTTACTAGTTTTGATTTTCGCTTTGAACAATTTGTAAATTATTATATTTGTGTACAAAGACTCAAGCGGATTTTTATTATTGGGCTTAAAGGTTAAACACTGATTGCGGAAATACTTGGAAAAACAGGCTCGAAAGAACCAAATCAGTTTGAAATATATACCCAATTCATTCACCAAGTCTGGATAGATCTCCCAGGGAAGGATTTGTCGTTATATTTGTGTTACTTAAGGAAGAATTAAAAGCAGATGACCACATACTCCTATTCTATTTATCATTGCCCTGATAGATTATTAACACAACCAAGAGAGTCTACACAACCACGCGTTGCCTGCCCATGAGGTATATGGACATTAGTTTATTTTAGATATGAGCCACGTGTGACTACAGATTTATCACAGCGATCCTTGGTATATAGTAGTATTATTGATCGTAATATGTTTCAGCTTAGATCAGACTACCGCCCAAGTATTCATACGCTTTAATACCTCCACCATAATTGTGCTGTTGACCTCTCTAATGGGTTAAAATAAAATTAATCTGTCAAAGTAACATGAAGTGGCTGTGAATACAGATAAATTAGTGAAAAGAGAGGACGGGGAGAGGCAGAGAGGAGAGGCAGAAGGGGGAAAAGCGGGAGAGGAGAGGATAGCGGAAAGCCAGACGAATGATATAAAATTACAGTAACGCCATTGCCTCTTAATAGTTCTTTAAGTACCAAATAGATGATACATGCACGACCAATCCTTGCCAACAGGTGTTAATTAAGCCAAGTATAATTTTGGTTATCAAGACAACTGTTCGGTCAATCTTTCATAAAAGTATTCTATTGTCATTCCAAACATCAATAAAACAACATTAAGACGCTATGTGAAAGATTGTTTATCATTGACAATCGTTACCCATGAAGACTGTTTGATTTTGCTTTAATGTGATTTCCCATAGATATCTTGTTGTGTCTCATTCTGCAATGCCATTAAAATTATCAGACACACATATAGCCAGTAGATGTACATCACCTCATGGCCGACATCATGTAGGGACCCCCCCCCCCCCGACAATACTATATGTTAGTTAATTCCAAAAATGGGAGAGTTCAGTTTCAGAAGCAATTTTTCAGATTAATCATATGTTATCTAAACAAAAGGAACGTAATTGAAAAGAATTTCTTTTATATTACGAAACTTATACTGGCTTCAACCTCAACATTGACCTATGACTTTAACCTTTACTTTTCCCTTTCCGTTTTATCCAGATGAGGGCCAGCTACTTTGATTAGAGCTCTTCGCACCGACGGAAGGCCACAGGCGCGAATGTCCAAACATTCGGGCCAGGCAAGCAAGAACCCCAACAAGGAATTCAGCTCAAAGAACTCGACCAAGGGATCCGCCAACATTAACCAGGCCCTACGGCAAAGACCAAGATATGACTGCATCCGATCTGACAACTCAGCATGACCTGTGTGCATCGAGATGGTGAGCCGATTGAGACAAGAAGTACAGTAAGGTGTGTCCCCAGGATCGGGATAGACTGGGCAACTAGGAGTGGTCCGAGAAACCGCGCTCCCGTTTTTCGTGAGAGGGAAGGAAGCGTCTCAAATCATGCGCAGTAAGTATGAACAAAGCTGAAGAACAGGAATCTGCCTCGAAGTAGGTTGAATGTACATTTGTACATGGTATTTGTATTGCTTATCAAAGGTCAAAATTTCAGTGTCTTTGTTAAAACCAAAAATGTTTAAAAATTACCAAGTCATTACTACATGGTTATTAGGTATATCCAGAGGAGCTTGTAGTTTTCAATGAGTTATCGGTTTTCCTAATCACTGGTCTAAAATCTAGCGTTTGCTTTTTTTCAACTTTTATTTTTCATTTATTTGCTGTATGTTATATTCTGTATTACATATAGCTCCTTTGTTATAAAGAACCACTGTGTATAACAAAAGTATCTTTATAACAAGTCCCAAAATTCAAATTCCTGTGTAAGTTTATGTCTTGTGTAATCATGAGTAAAAACATTTTTGGTACACTTAATTCCGCTTTCAGCTGCTGGAGTGTAGTAGAGTAAAGCGAGACCTATTCGGGACTACGATCGAACCTTGTCTCTCAATGAGATTGCGGTATTATCTATTTTCACTTATTTTTGTGTGATCTTATTCTATTAGTACAGGAAAGTTTGGAACAGTAAAATATAAGTATTTAGGATATTGAGTTATTACAATAAAATATCTAACACAACACCCCACCTGCCTTTCGTGCTACTGTTTTTTAAAGTTCCAATCTGACTGATTAGCTCCCTATTACATGTGTAAAAGTATAAACTAATTTGTACCGATCATTCAATTGAAATTGCTGTACGGTACGACATAACAGAAATGATAGTCTCACTTACTCCATAAATCATGGAGATAGATGATCTCTTTTGATTTGCTCACATTTTGAAACACAAAGTATTTTTTTTAATTCAATAGTTAGCAATTATTCTACCTCTGGCTATGACAAATTCTACATTCATCATGATGTATGTTGGAAGTTGTGATGTCTAGTGCATGGTGTGTGTGGTTGACTCGCCTGGGGGTCGGTCTTGTGAGTGTGTGTGTGGTGTGTGGGTGTGTGTGTGCTGTGGCTTGTGCGTAGCGGTGCTGCATTGGTGTTGTATGTTTTGTGGTGGGGAAGCGGTGCGGTGCCAGGGTGCAGCCCCGGTGCGCTGCGCTCTCGGAGTCCCTGTGGCGGCCGCGATCTGTGCGCCCGTGGGTATGCGCGGCCGAGCGTCGGTGTCGCGCGTGGGTCTGGGCCGGGCTCTGTGTGCGCTCTTGGCGTGTCCGGTTGTGTACACTTGTTGTTTGTATGGTGTGTGTGGTATTTGGTTTGGGATGTGTTGCGGGCGGGTGGGTACTCGAGCATCGGGCGGGTGTATGTTGTGTTTTGATGTACATGTGTGTGTGCAGGGGTGGTGCGGCGGTGTGGTCGGTCGCTTCTGCGTGGCGCGTACTGCGGGATGTGTGTGTGTGTGTGTGTGTGTGTGTGTGTGTGTGTGTGTGTGTGTGTGTGTGTGTGTGTGTGTGTGTGTGTGTGTGTGTGTGTGTGTATTTGTGTTTGATGTATGTTTGTGTGTGTGTGTGTGTGTGGGTGTGTCTGTATATGTTTTTGTGCATGTACTTGCATGTACTTGCACATGTGCTCTTGTTGGGGGCTGTACGTTTGCAGGTAGTAGGAGAAAAGTTTTTCTTAACATAGACAGTACTACAAGGGTAATTGCCCAGTGTATCTCATTCATGCATCTTCACTGTAGCTTGATTCAAATGAATTTAATTTTTATATAAATACAAATTAATTATACTCGCATGTAAGTAAAATTTTCTACTGAAAATGCTCTTTTAAGTTTTTGAGTAATTTCATCTTTTACACTCCAGTCTGCAGGTATTAAATTTTTGCTTCATTATACACCAAGTATGTCTGGCAGCCAGACTAGTGCAGTGGTACTGATGTGTGAAAGTACAATTTTTTGTCCCCTCATAGATGAAATCAGCGGGGGATCACTAATGCCACTGTCTATATGTCAGTAACACTGGTTTCCATTCAATAAATTCTGTAATAATTGATTGATTTTCAAGAGATGTGGTATGAAGATCCATGATATCAAAATACATGTACAGCCCAAGTCCAATTTGGAGTATGTAGATCAAAGGTCATATAGGTCATTACATGTGAAAATAGCTTTTTAAGTGGTTTCCGTTCGATAACTTCGGTAATGTTTGACAAATTTTAATAAGATTTGGTATGAAGATACTCGGTATCAAAACACAGTACAATTTAAATTTGGATTATGTAGGTCAAAGGTCATAGCTCATCAAATGCCAAAACAAATTTAGTAATGTTAAACGGATTTAACTGAAATTTATAATAATTGCCACACACCAAATGATTTTTCCACTCAATGCTTTGTGTGAGATCAGATTATAGTAATCGTTGCATGATTTAAGTTTTAAAGGAAAATGACAAGTTTTGATAAGTCTTCAATTTAGGACACAATGCTCCCACAATCAAGTATGAAGTTCCTGCTGTGAAACTTTCGGTCATAATTTCCTCTTTGTTGTACATAAGTTTTCAGAAAATGCTGTGATGGTGAACTTCGTTGTGTAGCTTTCTGTGGGATCAATGTCTATCAGGGCTGGAGATTAATGCAATACGGGTAAATAAATGCTTGTTTCTCCTCAAGTAAACAAATTCCAGACAAATCCTTCCAGCCTGGATTTACATAAGGATATATGTATGTTTTGATGTAATCATTTGATCCTTGAAGCATTCTTCTACCAATCATGTCACTGCCCTTTAGATGATTCTTATTCGAGTATGATCACTATGTTTCTTTAGGTACAACTTCATGCAGTGATAAACAGACAAAGGAATTGAAACTTGACTCATGTATGTTTATGGCAGATAATAATAATAATAATAAATAGCATGTGTAACGCGCTTAATACAACAGATGCACAACAACTTAAATTTATACTGAAATACAAAATTCATTCACCAGTAAAACTTGGTAATAATTTTATTTTATTTTCTTACAAATATATTCATACACATTTGAATTTTGTACGGAAAATTATATTTGGTATGTGTCATTTTAAAATGAATTTAAATATGCTTAAAGAGAAATGATAACTCATGAGTTCTCTTTGCATTCAGAGAATAGAACAAAAGCGAAAGGAAATAGCTAGTGTTCAATGTATAATCTTTATGGGACCTGGAAAAATCACCTCGTAAGATTCATGAATTGGCAACTCTGTCACTTTTTGAGATGAAAGTGTGGAGAACTGCCCATTGGGTGTGTAAAAAAAAATCACAAATTTGTTTTTCTGAAATGTCAGTTGCGAAGGTAACCAATTTTTTTCCAGAAAAGCATGTACAAGCATTATTGCTGGGACATGTACAATAAGCTAGAAGAAATCATATTTTTGACATAAAATTAGAATAAGTGAATATTTGTGTACAAAGCCAATGGAGAGTTCTTCAGTCTCAGAAAGTGGTTAATAAGGATTAAAGAAACTTTGAACATTCATAACTCTTGAAAAATTCAACCAAATTTGCTCAGTTTACTTTAAAGTTTACTTTCTTTTATTGTTCTGTACTCTCTGAATGCAGGAAGATGTCTGGGTTTCCTTTCACTATTAGTGTCAACAAGTATAAACCATTAAGGATTATTATTGAACAGTTATATGAATGTTCAGAAAAGAAAAAATTATTTTCATATGTAACAAAATTTCCACATTAAATCTGAAATGTTTATCTACCAGTTTGTTTTGAAAGTTCTTGTGTCATGTGTATAATGATGATACTGTCACTTTCATGCTCATTGTATCTCCTAAAGAGACAATGTGATTTCAATATAACACACATTCTTCATTAGTGCTGTAGTGAATCGATTAATCGATCGTTATTTGATTGAACACTTCAGTGGCCAATTTTGAAATCGTGACGTCAGTTGTCAAAGGTCAGTTAGTATTGATGACAATACAGCAGAATTCATTCAACCAAATCAATTACAGTACATCTCACATGCCACTAAACACTGTTTGCTCACATGAAAATATCGGGTCTATAATCTTCTCTTCATCATATTTCCATGGAATATATTTCTCTGCTCATATCTCCCACAATAAAGTCAAAATTACCAGGTTTTTCACCCCAAAATAACAAAGCTAGATAAAAAAATATGATCGCGGAAGATCGCCCAGTTCAATACAGGCTTACTCAAGTGTGAGCTGTAGTTCCGCATATAGCTGTCCTTTTTGATGTATGCCCTCTGGACAAATGGCTTTAGGTCTGTCTAGGGTTGGTCAATAGTGTCATCAACAGTTGAGGGGCGACCGTGACCAATACCAGCACAGGTAATACATCGATCTGGACAGCTATATGTGGGTTTACAGCTTGCACTAGTTAACATGAGCCCGTAACGAACTGAGCGGTTTGTCAGGATCAAAAGCACTCGGGGGTTTTTTTGGGGGGGGGGGCTTTATTTTTGGTTAGAAAACCTGGTAATTTCAACTTTATTTTGGGAGATATGAGACGAGAAATATATTCCACGGAAATATCATGAAGACTAGATTATAGACCTGATATTTGGCATAGTTGATTAACAGCACACACCCATGACTTTAATTTTTTCTTTCGATGATCAAATAATTTTCGACCAAAACTGTCATCGATTAACTGGCTATCACCATAACACTTAACAGACATACTACACCCCTATTCACCATACATCCCAACATGAGATACATTGTTCTTAGTCTGTAACAGCTTAACATTCTTTGTCAAAGCAGTTATTTTTATACACATGCTCATACACATTAATATATGTATATGTAATATAACGTTCGCGAGTTGTTTGTCACAAATCTTTTGCAAAAATTGCAAAATCCCACTGAGGGGGAAACAATACAAGTGTTCTCTGTAAATTATAGATGTCCTTTTGGTACAAGTTGAATTCTGTGTAGTTTGCTTTTTGGGGAGTTGGTTTGGTGTCCCTTCGGTACAGCTTTCTGATAGATTTGACTGAACATGCAATGATCAGATCAATTGTGAATCTCTATTATGCAACTACTACTTCTTCTTCTTCTTGGTTTTATTGGCGTTTTGCATTCTTTAAAGAATATCTACTGTTCCAGGCCACGATCCTTTTATACGCACATCTGCATAACTTGGCTGGAATCCATTTAATGCAGATAATCCTGCAATTCTCTGGTCATATCTTGAATTTCGCACATGCTGCACAGGCAAACCCTGTTATAATAAGGACATTGGGACCCACAATTTTTCCTTGCTATAAAAGTACATGATAAAAACACACAAAAAAATTATGCATATGGAACTACATATTTCATACCAGATTTCTACTGCTGCTGCAGTGTTTCACTCGTTTTGCAAATATATAAAACTGAATTTACTAACTAAATAAGTCACTGAACTGAAACAGCAGAGCTGAAAATGTAAATTAACGATGATTCCAACTTCTCCATTACTGAAATTGATGCATTGGGCGGGACGGATACGTCACCCAGTTACATGTGCTAGTTGAGGGTCGCCATGATCCTCGCGCTGTGATAGGAAGTGTCTACAACGTACAGTGGTGTAGCACGCCTGACGTGTTGATCAACATCTTGCAAAGGTGCTAATTTTACAGCGTGATCGTCGGTTGCATTCGCTAGCTGACATAATCTGAGGTGGATGTCGCTATATCAGGGTCAATTTCCTTTGTTATAACAGGGTTTGCCTGTATAAGCTGTAGCTACACCAGATGGATGGCAAAGAATCTTGAATGTAATGCACTACTAGTGTTCCAATAGAGATACAGTACATATTCATGAATAATTATTGCCATGATCTTCAATAAGAGCACAAAATAACAAAACAGTTAACTCGGGCAGTTTTTACATTCCACTATGCTGCAAGTGCCTTGTTATATCACTTCACCAAAAAAGGCTATAGTTTCATACTGTCGTGATCAAGGAACTTTCATGTCTACCAGACAGCAGCTCTGCTCGCATCTCATTGCACATGTGAAGTCAAAACTTCCGGAATAACCCTTTAGGTTATAAGTTTGTAGGATTCTTTGTAAACAGTCATCATAAGAATTCCTTGTAGGTCACACTAGCAGCATCCTGACGTGAGCACGTGACCAGCACATCCCTGAACTTGTCAAGCAGTGTATGTAGCTGTGATCGATTGACATTCTCATAGTACATGATCTCCTCCAAGTGATGCTGTCCCCTCATGTATGGACACAATCTGAGTAAAAATATACACAATAAAAACGTGACATATATTTCACGTTTTAAAGCAGACCTTGGTGAAAAAGTAGGAAATACAGATGACTTTGGATAAATCTACTTTGCACAAGTCAAAAAAGCAAATCAGTAAATTATCAAATACATGGTAAATATCCTCACAGCAAATGTCTGTCTCTGGAAAGGCTCTAATTTCTGAAAGGTCTAGCAAAAGTTTTTGTCAAATGATAAACAAGCCCCTTTTGGTGCATTTATACCAACACCTATCAGATGAAACACACATAATCAAAATCCACAGAAAATAAAGGAGGAGTAGCATTTTTTGGTGATTGTTCATTGATCTTGCATAAATGAGCATGATAAATGAATTTCATAAATCTGTGAAGTTTTCATTGATTATGCATAAATGTGCATAATTACTGAATTTCAAAATTTTGTGTAGAAGCCCTCACCTAACTTTATCAGATAAAATAAACAGAATCAAAATCCGAGAAAAAATAAGAAGAAATAGCATATTTTTGTGATTTTGAACACACACAGAGCCTGTTTCATAGTCCCCTCACGAACTTCGTTCGGCAGGGACAATTATCGCCTACTTCAATATTTTTGACATGTCCAATTTCATCTGAGTTTATTTAATAGAAGTTTGTTGTTTTTTTTGGAGAGGGGTCAAATTTCTAACTTAATTTTACCAGATATTTTGAACATATTTCAGAGGGACCAAATGTCAAAAATCAAATGCCTAAATCAAAGTGGCCACAACCAATTCTTGATGGTCTGTTGATTGACCATTTGATTTCTGCTTATCAGCTTGACCGGAAAGATTCACAAATTTCCCCTTTTCTCTCCCAGTCTTTATCATTTTGCCCTTGCATTAAAACAATCATGATAAATTTATCCTCCATTTCTTGACATCTTTATATCCAACACAATAACGTGTACAAAAATGTAACTCAAATTTAGTCTTAGACAAATTAATTTGTTGGGTCCACAGAGATTTGACTTCAGTGAGGATGACTGTGGTAGGGATTTCAGCCATAAAGTAATAGTATAGGTAGGCAAGAGGGTTTAAATTACACATAATATAAAACCAGAAATTTTCGTGAGCAATTAAACTTTCCCAAATTTTACGAGGAGTCACGATTCACAAAAGGAAAATGCATGCAAAAGTTTTTGTCAACACACCTTTTTGAATGCCAATGAAAGACTTACTGTATAAGTATAGTGACTAGTAGTATGCTGCAGTAACAGATCTACTGTGTGGTCACTTGTGGTCGCAAATGCACTTCTAAATTTGATAAAACTGTGTTTCAGACACATCAAAACAAACATTTTCTGTAAATTGTTGCACCTTCTGCTTGAAGAAAATGCTTTTTTTTCATACTCTGTGGATTGTTTTTTTACATATTTGATCTGGTAAGATATCTCCCTGCTTCTTCCTAGCACTTTCCCTATATTTATACATATTTTTCATGGTCAGTGATTCGCGAAATTTTCTTGTCCATGAAACAGCCGTCAGCACCATATTTGCCAAAGTTTTATGTCACAAAAATTTTTGGTATTACTGTAGATACCTGGCAAATAATTTCAAATCATCCGGGTTGCTTGCTGCTGGCACGGCCAGGACACTGTCCTTCTCCTCCAGGGTCAGATGTTCCGTTAACATGTCCAGGACACGCCTCCTGGGGTGGGCACGCCCCTCTTCCGTTGAGAAGGAATCAAAACTGGTGCTGACGCTGAATTCATCAGAGTCAACTGTATGGTGTGAACAGAAGGAAAATTGTGGAGCTTCAACTCAAAAATTGTCAAACTTTGATATCTGAGCTACATAGTAGTGTTTGAATGGACACACAAACACCCTAGAATACAAAAGTTTGGAAAGTTATGCTGCCACTGGCAAGATATGAATGAATAAACAATTAGTACTCAGACCGAGTACAAAATAGCCTACATCTACACACAGTAAGTCTTTCGGAAGAAATGGGCATGTGCATCTGGTTAACTTGAGTGCTTGCAGATTTTCACTTTTTTAAAGCACTAAATCATCTATTTTCAAATACAATTTTTTCTGGGCTTCATTTTGAGACATTATCAAAGACACTTAGAGCATGGAGGATTATGTAGCTCACTTTATTTTAAATTGTGGTCATTTTTAGTCTGTAGATTTAACGCATTATAAATACCTTTGCTGAGGAATAGATCATTGTGTGCCTGCACAAAGGGCTTAGTTCTGTAGACTGGATGCAGTGATATGTGTCCTTGTTCATGCACACAGTGAAATAATTTCTCTCCATATTGTCACAAGGGTGACAAAGCCTTGAATCTCATTTTTTTTTTTGTTATGAGGTATTTATGTTATCTTGTCACTAGAAATCCAGATTTTGTTTTTGTCCAAATTTGATATTTCAAATCTCAAAAATAGACCCAATGTCACCAGGTAAAATGGTGGCTATCCCATTTGTCACTCTGTGTTAACCCTAAAGAGGCTGGGGGGGGGGCGGAATCCGCCCCCCTAGACGTTTCGTGCAAAATGTCTGCGACGCGCAAAGCAGTTGCCACGGCGTTTCATGACTTTATTCTCTCGAATGTTGTGCATCTTTTGAGACCAAATTTACGACGTCCGGGTACGCGGAACCCAAGTTACGTAACATTTTGTGCTTGCATGTCACCCCAAAAATCGCTCAAAAACGTGATTTTGTGTACATTTCCAATACAAATTGTGTTTTCAGCCAAAATTCATAAATGAATGATTATTTTTACTTTTATTGGTTGAAATTAATTAATTTTGTGCTGTTTATGACCGCAAAAGTGTCCCTGACAAATTTCATCAAAAAAACAATAGAAAACAAAAGGTTGAAAAAACAAAGAAATACATAAGAAATTTGAAATAAACAATAAAATACGTAGGAAATTCAATTCGATTCCGGATTTTTTCAAGTAAACTTGTTAACGAATGCTAAAAAAGAGTGTCCAAGACACAAAATTAGCAGTGTTGCGAGCGTTTAAATTAGTTGATTTACAGCTTAATTATGATTTATGCATAAATTAGCATAATTAATTCCTGCGTAAGTAAATACTAATACAGTCTTGTAGGATTAGTGAGGGTAAACGTGCGTGCGAATTTCGGCGCGATCGCGCGTTTTAGACGGCGAGATCTCGGGGGGGGGGGGGGGGGGCGAGAATCCGCCCCCCCCTCCCCCCCCCCCCCCCCCCCCCAGATATAGCATAGCAAAAAGGCCTCGACAGCCTGATTAGGGTTAAGGCAGCCCTGTTTTTTGGCTCTCCTGAACATCTAACATTTTAGAGATATGAGATTTTGTCACCCCAGCTATGATAATGATTTTCACTCTGGTTAGATGTCACCTGTGCAGCTGATTCTACATTACAATGAACTGTTTACCCACCACAGGCAAGTTTACTCAACATGTATAAAATCAGTTTGCTGTTCATTGTCTACTTACAATACAATTTGCTTTATTGGTTATCCGAATAAATGTACTCCACAACACATTCTGAAAATGCATGCATGCAAAGTTATAAGATTTCATTCACACTTTGTTTTTTAACTGCCCATGTTAAGAAAACTTCAAAGAATGTAGTGCTGGTAGATTTCATGCCATTCCATAGCTGCCAACCCTGACACCTAGTAAATAGTGACAAAATGGGGTAAATATTAGAACCAGCAAATCAATGATGTGGAGCTCATCCGGCAAAGAAATTCACACAATCAAAATCAGTCAACAAATGAAGGAGAAGCATTTTTTGTGATTTTTGAATAAATTTTGCATAAATTAGCATAAATATTTTTTTTTTAAATTTCATGTAGAAGTTTGGTTATATCTCATATAGCTTTGCAAGATACACAAAAAAAATATCAAAATTGATCAACAAAAGAAGCATTTTTTGTGATTTTCAAATAAAATTTGCATAAATTAGCATAAGTAATTTTTTACATGAAATTTTAAAATTCTGTATAAAAGTTTGATTTACCTCATGTAGATCTACCAGATGGGCAAATTAAAATAAAAAATCATATGAAGAAGCTTTTCTTGTGATTTTGGAAAAATTTGCACAAATTAGCATATTTAATGAGTTTTCAAAATTCTGTGTAAAAGTTTTGAATCTCCCAACTAGTGACATCATATAGAGCAAACAGAATTGAAATTGGACAAGAAATGACAAAGAAGGAGCATTTTGAAATTGTGGACGGATGCTGGACACCACGCCATGGCATAAGCTCATCTGGCCCATTCCGGCCAGACGAGCTAAAAATAGAGACATTCTGAAATATCCTGTGGATTACTATAGACAAATATTTTAAAAATGGGACAGTTGACGGAGTAAACAAGCACCTCAGCTCACTTACTTAACTACTTTACCCTACCCTTCACTCTAGATGCTCCAAGCTACTGTGAACCACAGATTGGCCCAGTTTCTTTGCTATAGTGCTCCTCAGCTTACGGTATATCACAAATTGACTTTACTGTGATGGGGCTATTGGTTACTTTGCACTGTAAATACAAAAAAATGCTTTTCCACCCAGATTTTGTGTGTTATTGATGAAGTGATGATACTCACATGATAAGTTTTCACCATGACCACTCCCCTGTCCACTTCCCGACCCCTGGGGCGTGGCCTGCCCCCTACCAACAGGGAAGGCTTCCAAGGGAGGGGTGGCAACCTCTTTCTCCTTCTCCTCATCTGGTACTACCACCTTTTTCTTGGGCACTGAATCTGCTATCAGGAAGACGTATGTATGCAGCTGTAGAAATTCAAGCACATACAGAGTTTAATGGGAATTACAAATCCTGGAAGCCACAGGTTAAAAAGGCATATACAAATCACATGTTTTACATATTTTTAATAACTTGCTTTTCATATTAATTGATTATTGTAGAATGGCAAGAAATTGAAGGAGTTACCCTACCCAATGATGTCCAATTCAAGATTTTTTTTTCCATTTCACTACCCCCTCCTCTTTCGCCTCTAAACAAGGTACCCCTTTTTTGGTTTGTACTTACCACTATTCTGGGCCACCAGTGTACAATCTTTTCTGGGGTGGGATGGGGGGCGGGTCATATATTTCACGGCTTTGAGGTGCTTTGCTATTTCAATTTATTGAAATGGAATCTATTTTCATTATGCATGATTTTTAATGGGAATTGAGCCCTTGAAAATTCCGGTACCAAACCAGATAGACACAAAACACTGTAACATAAAAATATATAAGCACATACAGATACACACACTTCTTCACCATTTTGACTTCAAGACCTTTCATACACCATTGTTATGTACTTACCTGAACCAGTAATCTCTTTTCAAGCAGCCAAATCACAATCATGACAAATTCTGCTTCAGATCTCTGAAAAACAAGAACAATCACAGATAGTCTTTGAGGTAGAAAGAATAATGCATTAGACAAATATCCAGATTCAATGAATCCTAATGGTAGTACACTGTAGGATATTCAAAGTTTAGGCTCTTGACTGTGGAACTGGTTACAACTACTCTCAGATTTGAATTTGAAAAACAAACCAAAACAAATACACAACATTTTAAGGAGCTCTCAAACAGTTTTCTATTTGAAATGACTGGTAAATGTGAAAATTGATGCAGGGCAGATTTATTGTGTCCAAGATGCACATTTGTCATACACTCATGAATATTTCTTGATCATACATGACAATCTTTACATAACCATTGTAATAAACACAACATTGTTTTGACAGAGATGAATTTATCTACAACTTTCATACACAACACATTCAGCGTGTTTCTACTGAAAGGTAGTTTCCTGGAATGAACCGGCTAATGGAGGAGAAGATCTCAATAGAAACAGACCTTCTCCGCCATTATCTGTCTCTTAGCGGAGAAAGTTCGCCAGTATTTATCCTGCTTTTTCCAGAATAGTGGAGAAAGATACCGTAAGACATCAATAGGAACAGACCTTCTCCGCTATTATCCGTCTTTTGCTGGTGAGAAACCGGAAATAAACAAAACCACTTGATCGGAATACATGACCCTGGCTGCAGCGCGTGTGTGTTTGATTGAGCATAAATTTGACCTCAGTCATCCCACAATACCTTGCGGCAACCCGGGTCAACGGACTCTTAGCCGGTAATCATACGATCCCGTTAGGATCGATCGTGGTTTCCGGAAAACGCAATCCAATAGAAACAGACCTTCTCCGCTATTAGCCAGTTAAATTTTATCCGGATAAATACGGTAGGCTCAACAGAAACACGCTGCTTGTCTTTTTTCATCAAGCATAAGTAAAATGTTGATGTTGTCTGAATTTGATCCTACACTAAAAATGGTACTTAATAAAGCACTGTTTGAAAAATTTGACATATTACAAGTTTTATCACACCAGAACACAAAGCATGACACTAATAGTCAGCCTTCCAAATAACATCACACAGGCAAGCTGGAATTAAGCGACCTAATATGGAAATTAATGAAAATTGGCCCAGATGACAGCAACGAACCCCTGCTGGTTGATTGAAAAGAGGTTGAGTCCGTCACTCTCTTCAACTTTCTTGGTTCACTCATCACGAATGAGGGAGGCTGCAAACAAGAAATTTGCCGCCGTTTGACGGTGTGCCGTCTACATGCCAGGAGGCATAATGGGCAGTAAGTATGTAAGCATAATCTTTCAAAAATGTACAATTTTCTGCAAAAATTCAAATGTCATTAAAACAAGACAGTGTAACAGTTAGTTCAATGTGTCTTCATTTTACGAAAAATACCACTGATAAGAATTTCAGTGACATTTGTTATTTGAAGTACGAGGTATTGATTGTCTTCTTGGTATTCCAGTGTGTCATCAGTATCCCACTAAGGTTACATGTAGGTGAACCTGTGTGCCATCCGCATCCAAAGTGTTAATATATTTTTGTGGCAAATTTTACCACAGGTTTATGCGCATAGCTCCCTCTCCTGGCGAACCATTCCGAAACTTAATTTGCATTTTAAATGGATAGTTTGAGAAGTCAGTCAGCAGCTATGACCACAAAGAGTCACAGTGCTTGTAAGAAGTTTCGTGAACTCTCTCCCTTCCTCACCTCAACAGCAGCCCCATTAAAAGTAAAAGGGAAGGTGTATGATGCCTGTGTGCGGAAATGCATGACATGGCAGCAAGACATGGGCAACAAAATCATCCAGCGTGGAGCGAATTGAAAAGGCTGAGATGAGGATGGTTAGATGGATGTGCAGGGTATCATTAAGTGAGAGAAAGAGAAATGAAGACCTCCTTCAGTCAATGGGCCTGGTAAGGATAGTACAGGTGATGAGAAAGAGCAGGTTGAGATGGAATGGTCATGAGGCTAGGAAAGAAGAGACCCACTGACTCCAGAGAATACTGAATTTCACAGTTGCTGGGAGGAACCCACATGGAAGACCTTGCAAGACATGGGAGGAAACGATCAAAGAAGACAGAAAAGTGTCTAACATTACCCACATTGACCCAAATGACAGGACAGCATGGAGGAGAGCCATCAAGGAAATGAACTGTCCAACCCCACAAAGTGGGAAAATGGACTTTAAATGCTGATGAGGATGATGAGTTTGAGTCTTGAGCTTGGTTTCTGATGTCTGGGGTGAGAATGCTGCACTTTTTAAAAGATTTGCGAAAATTCAGTCAAATCCACCAATACTGTACTATTGCTTTAAAGTTTCATTTTTTTCCATATGAGATGTTTTCATGTTGAATGTATTTAACTAGGTAGGCCCTACACTCCTACATTATCCTGTATTTTCTGATTCAAATTTTGACTGAAATGCTGGTAAGACTGCACAGTGGTTGAAGACAGTGTTGTTTCAAAATGGATAGAAAGGCAGGACTTTTTTTTTTTTAGAAATTACACAAACTACACTGTAAACTTCCAATGAGGGCCATTCATTTAGAACATTTAAGAGCTATTAATTTAATTTAAACTGCAGGTTATATAACCACCATACTGCCTTTTGTCTGTGGCACACTCCAAGCCGGAGTGCCAAGCAGTTTATGGATTTTTTTTTAATTCACTGCACTTGTCTCCTTTTTGACTCAAGCAACCTTTTTTAATGTGCATACTAATAAGAAG